>APFE031421670.1:11831-59716 GCA_000404065.3 Pinus taeda | reverse complement strand
TTATTTAAGTCTTATATTGAAATATCTTTTTTAATTACCTTATCTCCTAGAATTGATATAAAATATAGATGAATGTGAAATAATTTTACAGCATTTGCTTCATACTAAGATGTAATATTAAAAATGAGCATGTAATAGCTCTATATTTTCTACTTTTAATGTTAACTATTTTTCAACATGGACCTATTATTAGATTGAATGGCCATGGAAGCCACATTTATATTTTATGTGATGATGTAATTAATTTGATTATTGTTATTATAATAAAAAATTGTTTGGGAAAATAACTCAAGAAAGAGAACTAGAGTTAGGAGATTTCTTATGAGCTTGAGAAAAAGTTTTTGGTGGTCAAGTCCACATGATGGACCTTCTCTAAAAATCTCCTAAAAATCCCTAGGAGAGAATAATTAGAAAATAATTGATTTAACATGATGGGAGAGAGATATCATGTTAAATCACTTAGTGGCATAAATATACTAAGTAGGGTGAAGTAAATCACTGCAGGAGAAAAATGTAGGCTTTAAAGAAAAAGAAAAGATTAATTTTTGAAATAAACAAAAATGGCCTAGGCAAAAAAGGTTGGCAAACCTTAAAGCGGAACACTACGAAAAATATCTTGGGAAGAAAGTTATAAAAGAAAACCACCTATGAATCAAAGGTGTTGTTGATTCTAGAGGCAAGAATATCTTAGCTTGGGGGGGACTGACAGAGGTAGTCCAAGGTTGGAAGGAATGTGCTCGGTTCCAGAGTGTTTTCCAAGCAGTAATTTATGGTTAGCTTTATGGTTGTATTTTATTATTGGTTTTAAATGGAAAATGTAATACATGCTAAAGATTAATGAAAGGAATGCATACCTTAGACATATGAATATGAATTTTTTGTAAGTGTGTGTGCCTCCTAGTTGTATTTTATACAGTAAGACAACTATTAGTTAGTGGTGATTGTAAGCATTCATTCTTGCATAGATATGAATATGCTACACACATAATAGGAATAAAAAGAAATGGTACCAATAAAACCACTAGATCTAGCGTAAGTAGATATATCTATGAAACTGAAGTTATGGTAACTAGACATTTGATGCAAAATAAGTTTCCATGAGTACGTATGAATAATTGAGCTAGAACAGTCGTCCATTTGAGGAAGAATGTAGAAAACAAAGTCTACTAGGTCACATAATTATACATATATAAAATGAGTAAATATTCTCATAGTTTGTTAACCAAATTGGAAATTTGGCAAGTCAAATGATTATAAATAATGAAATTTGGGGACCATATATAAATTAAACCAGTTAGGTTACAATTCACAAAACAAACATAACCCCTATAATGAGCTTAATTGTGCAATTTAATGGCAATGAGACATTACATCAATTGTAAGTAGAGGTAAACACCTTGTAAAATTCAAAATTGGAGCAAAAGCACATATGATGGAAGAATTACTTCAGAATTGTGAAAATAAATAAAACCTTAATGCCACGCACCAAACCCTTTTCCTGCACTTGATTTTCATACCTATAGCAACCCAGGTTGCATAAAATATTAGAGTTGGAAGGAAAATATAATACAGAAATTTATATGTTTAATTTAAGGAAGAGAGTGAATCTCAACAGTGGGGAGATAAGGAAGTATCTCATGATAGCTCCACTACCTAGCATTAACATGCCCCTTATCTTCTCTAGAGACCTGTACAAATAAAAGGAGACAAGTGAGAATGATTATTGCCATAACCAGATTTACTGAAGTGTTGAGTCCAAAATAGAGTAATTTCCTGAAGAAAGTTTTGATTTAAACAAGTAAACGAACAAGATATGACTATAAATATTCCATTGTTCCAACCAAGAGAAGGAAAGGTCTTGGTGATGGTATCAGAACAAAAACCCCAAATTTGTAGGAAGAACTTTAAACGTAATAATAAACACACAATTTGAACTCTCTTGACTATTATAAAATACAATAATCATATAGAGTAGCCATCTGCTACCACAATGAGTGATCTAAATGTGAAAAAAATGAGGGTTTGGAAAATAATGGAAAATTTCCACTAAGCACCCAAGAGATGTCCAATAAAAAAAAGACAATAATAATCTTATCACCTTCCAGAAAGATCCCACTCTTAATGCAATCCCCTCATAATCTACTCAGTTCGAAATAAAATGTCACACCCTAACCAAGGGTTTGGGCGACAAAGATCGCATTACCTATACACCACGGAGCTGGATGTTGAGTGAAGAAAATGATCAACCTATAAAATCATCATAATGAGATTCTTCACCAATAAGGTCGTGGAACAGAGAAAGGTATTCAAAGATAAAAAAGGAAATTAGGAATGAAATGCTAGAAGGAACCACCTCTCAAGCTAACAAATCCAAATCCATAAATAACCTATAAGTATACATATACATAAAAAATACATGGCTATGATCGTGTGACCTTTCAAATATAAATAACAAACTCAGGGAAAATGACCAAGTGACCCTGTAATGAAATTTAGTAGATGAAATGACAAATAAGCGGCGCAATGTTAACCGGAAGAGGAATAAACCATCAATATCGATTTTTAGATGAAAATAAATGAAACCCTAATTTATTTGGAGATAAATAAATAAAAGGAAGTGTTATCTTGGATCGCCTCTACATGGCAAGTGAAAGGAGTTTCACTGCCAAAATTACCCCAATGAGATATCCATAGTGACACTAGGTGACATAGGGTTCTGGTAGTTGAGTGACACAATGATAATAGGAGAAAAAAATGAGGGATAGGGTTATTCAACCAAGAACCGCAATGATTTCCACCATTAGATGTGTCTAACAAATGAAGATTTTTGGTAGTGCAGAATCAGGACACCATGTGATATTCATGTGGATGTCCCTACTGTGGCACAATCTCATGATGCCAAATGGGTATCAAGGACTAAGTTAGTACCATGGTCACATAGTTGTTCCAAATTACCAAATTTCCCAATGTAAATAGAGTACGAGAGGTGTCACTAATTATTTAACAGGTCAATGACACAAACCTCAAATTTAATTATATAAATAAATGACCAATACAGTTGATCACAAAGGATTGGACCCATAAACTTGGACATTCAAATGCAACCATATAAAGGTGAATAATTAATAATACATAAATTAAATTCATAAGGTAGCCATGGTCTAAGTAATGGAACAATAAGGTACACAAGAGAATATTCTATTAACACTATATATGTGAACATATTAATGTTGCTAACCCACAACTCATCTAAGAATATTAGTAACTTTGACATACAATGGATACAAAATATTAAAAAGTGGGTGATTTGGATTATTAAATATAATTATAATATGTCACTAAGTAACAATTATAGAAAAAAAATTATGAGATTGAAGTGTGTTACATATGGTATTATAGTTATAGGTTCAAAACTATGCCTACGGAAAACCACCATAGGAGAAAACGAAAAAGAAAATGAAAATGGAGTGTCCAGGGGAATTTAAGAAAATAAAACCTCCTACATTTGATGGATAAAAGGAGGCGAACGCAAAAGCGTGGATACTCAACATGACAAAGTACTTTCAAGTTTATGAGTATGATAGGAATTTAAAGGCTAGACTGGAAATTTATCAGTTGCAGGAGAAAGCTGCTCTTTGGTAGGAGGAGGTTAAATAGGGCATAATATGGAGGAGAAGACATTTTCCTGGGAAGAGTTCCAGAAAAAATTCAAGTCTAAATATTTAAATGAACAACACAATGATGTTTGGGTCAAGGAATTCCATGACTTAAGGTTGTGACAATGAACTATGGATGAGTTTGTTGTTAAATTCACCAATCTACTATGTTATGTTCCCTATATCAAGGAACAAAAAACCAAAGTGCAGATATTTTTAAAATGCTTACTTGTCCCTTCTAGAGAAGGGTTTGAATTCAACAATCCTAAAACAATGGACGAAGTAGCGAGGAAAGTGAGATTGTGTTATCAAAAATTTAAAAATAGAGGAGAAGGCTCCAAATATTGGAAAAATAAAGACAAAAAATAAATTTATAGGTGGGATGAAGAGACAAAAGTTGCATATTTGAAGAATTTTGGAAAGGATCACCAGTGGATTAAGTTCAACAGAAATAATCCACTCCAACCTCCCCAATCTCAAACTAGGTCAAAACCAATGGAGTTGAATAATAAAAATATAAGTGGGGTTAAAGAAAAAGAACCTTAAAAGTATTGGGGGTATGGAGAACTTCATGTGTTGAGAGATTCTCCATATAACACAAGATCTGTTCAAAATCTACAAACAATGCAACAATAATAGTAAATGATATTGTAAGGAAGATCCCAAAGCTAAGTGCAGCAATGAGAAGACAAATAAGCGAAGCACGAATCCACCACAATCGAGGTTGAAGGTAATTTACAAAACCACCATGTATCTATATTAATTGGTACAAGGGCTAGACTTAGCTATGTTAGCCCACAAATAATGGAAAAGTTAATTTAAAAGCTAAGAAATTTAAGAATTCATGGTGAGTACAACTAACAACAAGCACAAAAAAGAATGTAATCAACCATGTGAAACAATGTCTTGTAAATTTAAATATATTCCCAACTGAAGTAAATTTAAATATACTTTCTTTAGGTTCATATCATTGATTAATAGGTATGGATTGGTTGGAAAAACATAGAGTTGTATTGAATTTCCTAGAAAAAGTAGTGAGCTATGTGAATAAAGAAGGAATAACACAATTGATAATAGGCATACCAAAACTTATTTCATTTAGAGAAATTTCAGTTTTACAGTTGAAAATAAGTGCAAGAAAAGGTTGTCAACATTTTCTTATCTAGATTGAGGAAAGTAATTAGAAATCAAAAAGCCAAAAATTAGATGAATTGTCTATAATCAGGGAGTTTACAGACGTAATCCTGGAAGAAATTCCAAAACTAACTCCTTGCAGAGACATAGATTTGTCTATTGATTTAGTACAAGGAGCTACCTCAGTGTCTAGAGCACCTTATTGAATGAGTATTCTAGAATTATTAGAGCTCAAAATATAACTACCAGAATTACTCAATAAAGGTTACATTAAACGCAACATTTCACCTCAGGGAGCCCCAATATTATTTGTGAAAAATAAACATGGTACATTTAGAATATACGTAGATTACGAGTGTTAGTATGAAAATTCTTAGCAAGTGTACCAATTTTTTTTCACTTAAACTGTTGGTTACATGCAATCCTAACAACAAAAGTATGACAGTTTCTATGCTTTAGATATGCAGCAAAAATGTGAGGAAAACCCTACAGTAAAAGAACATATGAAAATAGAAACATATAATAACAAACATGAAAGTGTAGTAACATAATGGATCATATGAATAGGCACTTTTTATTAACCACAATGATACACCTAGTGAGGAGAACTTTTAAACTTGGGTCTATAGATTCCCCTCTTTGGGATGGGTCCTTTTTGACCTTGTGCTTGAACAACTTACTTCTCTCTCTCAATATTGAATAGGGAGAAAAAAAAAGGTGCTTGAACTCAAGTGGGAGCTCAAATTATATGAAATGATAATGGAGATAATGAAAATGGTCATGGTGAAAAATGGAGAGAAAATCCTTTATTTATGACAAAATATTGGAATAGATTGGGAATTAGAAAATAATAAAATATTGTTGATTAAATCAAAATCTAGCCATTGTGGATATTTTATTATAATTTTTTAGAGGGAAAAGATATTCAAAATGGTAAAATATATTTATTTAAAAAGTGGTTGAAATAATTACCACATTAAAATGATTTATTAATCACTTTGTGAGAATTAAGAAATAAATAATTATGAAACAATAGTTTATTAATTATCTCATAAGGAAAATAAGGGATAATTAATAAATAAGAAATAAATAATGGTTTGTTTAATAATTAAACAAATTGACCAAAAAACAAAATACTCGTTGCCCTGCATCGATGATATTTTTGATGAAGCAAGAGGGGAAATTATATTCTCAAAAATTTATTTGAGAATAGGGTATCACCAGTTAAGAACAAAAGTCAATGATATTCACAAAATGACCTTTTAAACCAGAGATGGTCATTAAAAATTTGTAGTGTTACCATTTGGTCTTACACATGCCCCTGCAACTTTTATGTGTTTAATGAATATTGTTCTTAATAAGAACCTTGATAAATTTGTACTAGTTTTTATAGATGGCATTTTGTTGCATTCTAAAAATGAAGAGGAGCATGAAGAACACTTGAGATTGGTACTAAAAACTTTGAAAGAACATCAATTATATGCATAATTTGTGAAATGTGAATTTTACAAGGACATAAAACAATATTTGGGTCATGTCATTTCAAAGGAAGGATTGTTTGTTGATCCAGAAAAGGTTAAGGCCATTTTGAATTGGCCCGTTCCCAAGGATGTGTCAGATGTCAGATCCTTCATGGGAATTACAAAATACTACAATAGATTCATTGAGGGTTTTTCGAATTTGGCATTACCTATCACTTCCTTACAGAAAAAGGGGACAATATTTGAGTGCCTAGTTAATTGTTAGAAGAGTTTTGATATGCTAAAACATTTAATAACAATAAAAATTATTTTAAGGATTACAGGCCTAGAAAAGGACTTTGTTGTATGCTCCAATGCATGTTTGGAAGGACTCAGTGGAATTTCAATGTAGGACATTTACATAGTGTCGTATGAATCTAGGAAATTGAAAACACAAGAAAATAACTATGTAGTATATGATTTAGAATTAGTTGTTGTCATACATGCCTTCAAAATGTGGATGCATTACTTACTGGGAGAAAGTTCACACTGGTTATATTCCACATCAACCTGAAATATTTTTTTAGCCAATCAAATCTAAATGCTAGAAAAGCTAGGTGGATGGCCTTTTTCAATGAATTTGAATTTGATATAAGCCATATTAGAGGTAAAAAAAATAAATTGGCAGATTCTTTAAGTAGACATGCAAATTCACCAAAGAAAATTTATGTTAGTAGTATTAAAACAAATTTTGTCGAACAGATCAAAAATTCAATATAGGAATATGTAAATTATCAAAAAATTCAACAAGAATTACATCAAACAGAAGTTAATGGTTATGTGGAAAATTCAAGCAAAATGCTGACATATAAAAATAGATTGTACATTCCAATTGAAAATTCTTTGAAGCAACTTATCTTAAATAAACATCACTATAAACCTTATGCAAGACATTCGGGGTACCAGAAAATGATCTCAACACTAAGAAAATAATTTTATTGGCCTAGTATGAAGAAAGAAGTGGCCAAATATCTGTCTAAATGTCTAGAGTGTTAGCAGGTGAGGATAGAGCACCAACACCTAATTGGACTGTTAAACCCCTTCCCCATTCTAGAGTGGAAATAGGAAGTGATTTCTCTAGACTTTATTACAAGACTACTGAGAACAATAAGGCATGATGACTCCATTATGGTGGTTGAAGACAAATTGAGCAAGGCAAGCACATTATATAACAACACAATTTACATTTGGAACAACACATTTTGCAGACATCTTCATGTGGGAAATGTTTTGGTTACATGGAATACTGAAAATGGTAATATCTGATAAGGATGTTAAATTCACCTCCAAGTTTTAGAAGGCCCTTTTTGGAGGGCTGGGGACCCAACTCAATTTTAGTTCATCTTATCACCCTCAAACTGATGGAAAAACGAAAAGAACCATCAAGATTCTGGTGGACATGTTAAGAATGTATGCCATGGATAGACCTATCAAGTGGGAAGACTTCCTACATCTAGCAGAATTTGCCTATAACAGTAGTTACCAAGGTTCTATAAAAATGAGCCCTTTTGAAGCCTTATATGGGAGGAAATACCACACGCCTCTCAGCTAGAGTAAGTCGGAAGACAGGCTAATCATAGCACTGAATGCACTACAAGAAATGGAATAAGTGGTGAGAAAAATTAGACATAATATAATGTTTGCACGTGATAGACAAAAGGGCTATACTAGTCAAAAGAGAACAAACAGGGAATTTAAAGTGAGAGAGCATGTGCATGTAAAAGTTAAACCAAGAAATAACACTCCAATACTAGGAACCTATGCTAAATTAGCACCACAGTTTTGTGGACCTTTTGAAATTCTAGACAGAGTTGGACTGATAACATACTAGTTGGCATTGCCTAGCAATATAAAAGTACACAATGTTTTTCATGTATCTTTGCTAAAGAAATATGTTCATGATAACTCTTACATAATTGATTGGAATTTGATATAGGTGGAATCGGAAAGAGATTTCCATGTAGAACCACTTTGCATATTTTATTAGAGAGAAACCTTGCTCTAGAAGTGAACCATCACTCAGGTTAAAGTGCAAGGGAAGCCCTTTACACTAAATAAGAGAAATAGGTTAAACACTGAGGACGATGTTAAATTAAAAGTGGGGGGAGATGTAATACCCCTATATTTTCTACTCTGAAAGTTAAATATTTTTAGACATGGACCTATTATAGGATTGAATGGCCAAGGAAGCTACATTTAGATTTTTTTGTGATGATGTAATTAATTTGATTATTGTTAATATAAAAAAAATGGTTTGGAAAAAAACTCAGGAAAGAACAGAAGAGTTAGAAGATTTCCTACTAGATTTAGAGAGTGTAGTTGGTGGTCAAGTCCACGTGATAGACCTTCCCTAAAAATACCTAGGAGAAAATAATTAGAAAAGAATTGATTTAAAATGATGGGAGAGAGATATTACATTAAATCACTTAGTTGGAGAAAGATACTAAGTAGAGTGAAGTAAATCATTGCAGGAGAAAAAGGTGGGCTTTAAAGAAAAATAAAATATTCTTTTCAAAATAAAACAAAAAAGGACTAGGAAAAAAAGGTTGGCAGACCTTAAAGCGGGAGGCTATTAAAAATATACTAGGAAGAAATTTATAAAATAAAACCATATATGAATCAAAGGGTTTATTGACTCTAGAGGCAAGAAGATCTTAGCTCGGGGGGAACTGGCAGAGGCAGTCCATGGTCGGGAGGAACGTGCATGGTTCTAGAGTGTTTTCCAAGTAGTAATTTATAGTTAGCTTCCTGGTTATTTTTTATTGTTGGTGTTAAATGGTAAATGACATACATGTTGTAGATTAATGAAAGGAATGCATATGATAGACATAAGAACAAGAAAACAAATTGTGTGCGCCTCGTAGTTTTCCTTTATACATTAAGGCATGTATTATTTAGTGGTAATTGTAAGCATTCATTCTTGGATAGATTGCAATAGGATATACATGTAATATAAATAGAAATAAATGGTACCAATAAAACCACTAGATCGAGTGTAAGTAGATATATCTATGACGCTAAAATTATGGTCATTAAACATCCGATGCAATTTTTTTTTCCATGAGTAAGTGCGAATCAAAACCATTATTTTTATATTGCTACTTTAAAATAAATTCCATGGAATGTTTCTTAGAATAAAAATAACTAAACTGGAACAATCATCCATTTGACGAACAAAGTAGAAAACAAAGTCTACAAGGTCGCAAAATTATGTAAAACTTCTCATAGTTTTTTAACCAAATTAGAAATTTGGTAATTCAAATGATTATAAATAGTTAAATCTAGGGACCATTTATAAATTAAACCAGTTAGGTTATAGTTCACAAAAAAAAGGCAAAAACCCTATAATAGGTTCAACTGCGCAATTGACTGGTAATGAGAAGTTTCAACATAGGTAACGTGTTACAAAATGTTGACCTGGAGAAAAAATAGATACGAGAGAAGAATTACTTCATCTTTGAAAAAATAAAGAAAACCTTAACACCATGCACCAAACCCTTTGCGTGCGCTCGATTTTCATACTTGTAGCAACCCATGCCGCATATACTATTAGAGTTGGAAGGAAAATATAATACATAAATGTATGTGTTTAATTTAAGGAAGAGATTGAGTCTCAATAGTGGGGAGATAAGGAAATATCTCATGATAGCTCCATTACCTGGTGTTAGCATTACCCTTATCTTCTATAGAGACCTGTATAAATCAAAGGAGAGAAGTTAGAACGATGAGGGTCAGAACCAAATTTACTAAAGTTCCCAAACTCAAATTGAGTAATTGTTTGAAGAAAGATTCGATTTAAACAAGTAAATGAAAAAGATATGACTATAAATATTTTGTTTTTCCAACCAAGAGAAACAAAGGTTTTAATTATGGTATCATACTAAAAACCCCAAATTCGTGGGAAGAACTTTAAAAAGAAGAATAACCACCCAATTAGAACTTTCGTGACTATTATAAAATACAATAATGATACAGAGTAGACACCTACTACCACGACAAGTTATCTAAACATGAACAAGATGAGGGTTTGGAAAATAATGGAACTTTTCCATTAAGCACCCAGGGGACACCCAATTGAAAAAAAAAACAATAATAAATATTATCTCCTTCTAGAATGGTCCCATTCTTAATGTAATTCCCTCATAATCTATTGAGCTCAAAATAAAATATCACATCCTAACCAAGGGTTCAAGTGACAAATGCCACATTACCTGAACACCACGAGGTTGGATGTTGAGCGAGGCAAATGATCAACCAAGAAAATCATCATAATGAGCTTTTGTACCAATAAGGTCATGGAGTAGAGAAATGTAGACAAAAAGAAAAAATGAAATTAGGAATGAAATGCAAGAAGGAATGACCTCTTGAGCTAACAAACCTAAATCCATAAATAGCTTGCAAGTATACATATACATTGAAAAGACATGGCTATGATCACGTGGTGTTTCAAATATCAATAGTAAACTCTTATGGGCAGATGACCAGCTGACTCTGTAATGAAATTTAGTAGATGAAATGACAAATAAGTGACAAAATGTTAGCTAGAAGAGGAAAACACCATCAATGTCAATTTTCAAATGAAAAAGAAACTAAACCCCAATTTATTCATAGATCAAAGAATTAAAAAGAGAAGTGTGTTATCTTGGATTTCCTCTTCATGGAAAGTGGAAGGAGTTACACTACCAAAATGACCCCAATGAGTTGTCCACAGTGACACCCGACAACACAGGTTTATGTGGTTGAGTGATATAATGAAAATAGGAGAGACAAATAAGGGATAGGGTTACTCAACCCATAACCCTAACGATTTCTACCATTAGATGTGTCTAACAAATCAAGATCATTGGTAGTTCGCAATAAGGACACCATGTGATATTCATGTGGATGTCCCTAGCTTGATGCTAACTCACGGTGCCAAATGTGTATCAAGGACTAGGTGACTACCATAGTCCCATAGTTGTTTTGAATTCTCAAATTTCCCAATGTAAATAGAGTACCATAGGTGTCACACATTATTTAACAACCCAATGACACAGATCTCAAATTTGATTATATACGTAAATGACCAATACAATGAATCACAAAGGATTGGACCCATAAACATGGATATTCAAATACAACCATATGAAGTTGAAAAACTGACAGTACATAAATCAAATTCATAATATAGCCATGGTCTAAGTAATTGAACAATAAGCTACACAAGAAAATATTTTATTAAAGCTATATATTTGAACCTATTAATGTTCCTAACTCACAACTATAGACATCTTAGAATAAAAGTAATGTTGACATACAATGGGTACAAAATATTAAAAAGTGGGTGATTTGGATTACTAACTATAATTGTAAGATGTTACTAAGGAACAATTATAGAGAAAAATTATGAGATTGGGGTGTGTTACATATGGTATCAGAGTTTTAGGTTCAAAACTAGTTCTACAATAAACAACCACAGGAGAAAATGAAAAAGAAAAATAAATTGGAGTTGCAAGGGGAATTTAAGAAAACAAAACCTCCTACATTTGATGGAGAAAATGAGGAGGATGAAAAAGCATAGATTCTCAACATGACAAAGTACTTTCAAGTTTATGAGTATGATAACAATTTAAAGGCTAGAATGGAAATTTACTGGTTGCAAGAGAAAGCTGTTCTTTGGTGGGAGGAGGTCGAAATAATGCATAATCTGGAAGAGAAGGCAATTTCTTAGGAAGATTTCCAGAAACAATTCAAGTATAAATATCTAAATGAACAATACAATTATGGTTGTGTTGGGTCCCTGTAATACTAGTGATTACTCCATTACTATTGTAGTTGTGCCCCTTATTAATATTTGCTATACCCCTATTATCCCCATATTGTTATTACTGTGCCCCATAGAATCCCTCTATTGTTATTTTTGTGGCTTTATATTATTATTGTTAGGTCGCTGGGTTATATTGTGACTCCTTAGACTCCTATATATAGAAAGGAGGTTTTGTCATTTGAATCATCCAAGAATTGTTCATTTATGTAATGTAAAGGAGGTTGCCCCCTCGAAGAGGCTGAATTCTAAGGCGTTGATCTATCTTTTCTATCCTTTTTGAGCTGGTTTCATAACATTATCAAAGACTTAGTAGTGTCCCTTGACCAAATTCCGACCAAGAATGTGTTGATGAACGTAGTGGTCACTGATATTCCTCCATGGTTTGGTAGGTTTCTCTCACGATCTTGGGGGGCAAAGCTGAAAGGAACCTTGCAACTTGATTTTTCATATGCTACTATGTCATTATTTGGGTGGCTTAGAAAACTATACCAGGAGAAGAAGATGAAATTCATGATTAGTAGCAAAGAAAAACCAAATAATCACCCCATCCACATTATACATACCGACCTAGAGTCTTTCATTTTATCCAAAATGGATAAATTTGTTGTGTTTATGTGTGTTGTCTATTATGCTTCTTTACTTCTTCATTGTCTGTGTATTTCACAATCTTATCGAATCCATTGCATAAAATAAAATAAGCAAATCCATGCACATAAGTTTGTAATACCTTATTAATTGTTAAGATCTCATTTTCAGATCAAGTGGTATCAGAGCTTTAGGTTGCTAAGGTTAGACAAGCTTGTGCTGGACTGGTGAATGATAACTAGGTAAAAGCTCAAATTAGGAGAAGGAGAACTAGTTGAAGCTAACCTAGAAATAGGAAGAGTCTGTCCTAAGAGGGAAATGGCAGAAGAAAATCCCTTAGAATTAGACTCTCAATTCATGGACAGTTTCATGACCTTGAGAGCCATGGTAGAAGAGATGTATCAAGAATTTAAGAAAGGTCGAAGTGAAGATTCTTTAACCTCCAAACAAGACAAAGGAGCAGAGGTATCTCTTCGAGATGGCCATTCTGAAGGCAAAGGGAAAGGAAAAGAGCCTCCTCTAACAACACCTCCTTCTGGCCCTTTGATTAAATTAGATGTAAAATTTGATTTACCAATATATGATGGAGAATTAAATGAAAAAAAGCTAGATAACTAGATTATATAGATTGATGTATATTCCAGGGTGCAGAACATTGATTCAGAAAGGAGAAAGATTCAACTGGCCAACCTTCGCCTTGGAGGAACTACCCTAGTGTGGTGGGAAGGCAGTACACAAGCTGATTTGAAGAAGCATGGTAAAATTCTTTCTACCTGGGGTGAATTTGTTTCTGCCATTAAAAAACAATTCTATCCAATAGCTTATATGCAACAAGTTATGATGAGTTGGCAAACTCTTCGCCAATTAAAAGGGCAAAGTGTACAAAGCTACACCCAAGAATTTAGAAAAAAGCTTTAATTCTAGGAATTTCTCTAGACTCACCTGAAAATTTGCTAAAGTATATAGGTGGTCTACACAACTATTTGAGGCACACCATTCTCATGTTTAACCTTACTAGCATAGATGAGGTATCTATTTAGGCTACACATCTAGAGGCTAGAGGCAAGAATGAGAACCTAGAGATTGGGGGATCACCAAAACCCACTACAAGCAAAAACAAGGAAAATAGGAAGTAGAAATGGAAAGAGAGGAAGGCAAACACTGTACAGAAAGACAAACCTTCATGCACTCACTGCAAAAGGATGACCACGATGATGAACATTGCTAGTCTTTGCATCTGGAGCTGAAACCCAAGAAGTTCGATGGAAAGAAGAAGAAGATTGTTGTTGTTATTCTAAAAGATTTGGGGTCAGAATTAGGTGATGAAACAACAATTGCAGCCATAGGTATAAAAGGTAAAAATTCTAAAGAATCTACTAGTGATTCTACAAAATTTAATGATAATGAAGAAAATGAGAGGAAAAGACATGAGATTTTTCATATTAGAGTTATTTCCAAGCATCAAAAGATTGATACATTATTTGATAGTGGTTCACAAGTAAACTTGATTTCTGAAGCAATTGTAAAGAAATTGGGACTACTAACCACACCTCACAAGAAGCCATATCCATTAGGTTGGGTATTTGATAAAGCAAAGCTACAAGTGACTAGACAATGTAAACTTAGGTTTTCTTTCGGGTCAACATTTGTAGATGAGGTCGAGTTAGATATAGTTCCCTTGGATATATGTGGTATTGTTTTAGGAAGTCCTTACTTGTATGATAGAAAAGCCATTTTCTATAGAGCTGAAAATAAGTATCAACTCACAAAAGATGAAATAGAATATATTGTAAGAGCTCATCAGCTCAAAAATAACTACACTCTCATTAACTCAGGGTAGATGAAAAGAATTGTAAATTCATGCAAGCATTTTTTACTAATGGTTGTAAAGGAAAAGAGACCTGATAAAACCAATGTATTTGAAGGTTGTAATGCTAAACAATAAGCTGATTTAGAAAAAGTTGTTTCAGAATATGATATCCTATTTCAAGAACCTAAAGGTATACCACCCAAAAGGGAAATTGTACGTGATATTAATTTGCAGCAAGATGCTCCATTGCTTAACATCGAAATGTATAGGTTATTTGCTTTAGAGAATGCAAAGATCAAGAAGCAGGTACAGGAGTTGCTCGAGAAAGGGTTCATAAGGCCAAGCACATCACCATGCAGATCTCCAATCATGTTGGTGAGAAAGAAATATGGTTCGTGGAGGATGTGCATTGATTACAAAGCACTGAATGAAATAATGATCAAGAATCGTTATACTCTTCCTCACATAGATGATCTATTAGATCAGTTAAAAGAAGCTATTTACTTTTCCAAGTTGGACTTGTGTAGTGGCTACCATCAGGTCAGAGTTGCAGAACAAGATGCATGGAAGACTACTTTCAAAACAAAGCAAGGGTTGTACGAATGGCTAGTTATGCCTTTTGGCTTAACTAATGCTCCTGCCACTTTCATGAGAGTTATGAATGATGTACTCAAGCCTTTTATTGATGATTTTGTAATTGTATATTTAGATGACATTCTTGTTTTCATTAAAACATGGGAAGAACATTTGAAGCATGTAAAGCAGACTCTAGATGTTTTGAAAAAATAAAATCTCTATGTTAAATTATCAAAATATGAATTTGGCAAAACATCTTTGAATTATTTGGGTCATATTTTAGGGGTTGGTGAATTGAAGATAGATCCCTCTAAGTTTGAAGTCATTGTAAACTGGCCTAAACCCAAATCTGCTACAGAAGTTAAAAGCTTCCTAGGAGTAGCACAATATTGGAGTAAGTTTATTGCTAACTTTTCCTTAATTGCAACTCACTTACATGCTTTAACAGGATTAAACAAGGTGTTTCAGTGGGGAGGCAAACAGCAGAAAGCCTTCGACACCTTGAAAGAAAAAATTAGTACAGCACCAATACTAACATTGCCAGATCTTAAAAGACCATTTGACATTGAAACAGATGCCAGTGACTATGCCATGGGAGCAATGTTTATGAAACACAGTAAACCCATATGTTATCACTCTGAGACATTTAATTCTGCAATAGTTAATTATCCCACATATGATAAAGAATTGTATGCATTGGTGCAGAGTGTGAAAAAGTGGAAACATTACCTATTGGGCAAAGAAACGGTTATACATACCGATCATCAAGCACTTCAATATTTACACTCACAAACTAAATTGCAGTAATCAAGACACTATAGGTGGATGGGTTTTATACAACAGTTTCATCTTGTCATAAGGTATAAGAAGGGCATACACAATAAAGTTACAGATATGTTGTCTAGACCAATTATAAATGCATCTATGATACTTAAGCATAACTCAGTAATGCATGAAAGCTACATTGAACAGTATGCTCAAGATATATTTTAAGGATGTATATGCAACTTTATGTCATGCAAAAAAAGATAGAAGAATTGGATTATTATGTTAAGGAAAAACTCTTGTATAATTTGGGAAAGCTATGCATTCCACAAACTGAAAGAGTTAACATAGTTCAGGAAGCACATACTTCTTTGATATCAGGTCACTTTGGTGTAAGTAAAACAGTCGCACAGCTGCAAAGATTCTGCTATTGGCCAAAAATGCATGAAACAATTTCTAGATATATTAAAGGGTGTACCATGTGTGCTAAAAGCAAGCCCAACAATATAAAAATAGGCTTGTACACTCCACTTCTAGTTCCTTCTCGTCCTTGGGAAAGTGTTTCCATGGATTTTGTTGCGGGATTTCCAAAATCTAGAAAAGGCCATGACTATTTGTATGTTATTGTGGACCAGTTCAGCAAAATGTGTATTTTGGTACCTTATATTAAGTAGATTACAACTGAAAAAACAACAAAGTTGTTCTTTCAGCATGTCTGGATGCATTTTGGGTTACCCATTTCCATAGTATCTGATTGAGACTCCTAATTTGATGGGAATTTTTCGTCAAGACTGTGGGAATTGATGGACACCAGACTGAAGAAGAGCATAGCCTTTCATCCACAAACAAATGGCCAAATAGAGGTGGTCAACAGGACAGTGATCCAATTGCTCAGGGTTATTGCAGCAAGCATCCCAAGCTTTGGGATGAACATTTATGTTATGTGCAACATGCTTACAACCGTGCTAAGCATTATTCTACACAGAGATCTCCTTTTGAGACTTGTTTTGGTTTATACCAACGTCCCCCTTGGATTTTGTCTTTGAAAAAGACATAGTAGTTGATGGACACAGTGATGTGGACAAAGCAACCAGGTTCATTGAACAGATCCAAGAAATTCACCACGAAGTGCAAGAACAACTGGAAAAGAGCCAAGCCAAGTACAAGGCAAGGCATGATAAGCAGCGGATGGAGCATGGCTTCCAAGTTGGTGATCAAGTCTAGTTGTATATCAGCAAAGATATAATGCAAGGTGAAGGAAAGAAATTGAAGCCAATAAGGTATGGGCTTTTCAAGGTACTTGAGAAAATTGGTGAGAATGCTTTCTGCCTTGATTTGCCAGCTTACATGCACATCTATTCAATGATAAATGCAGAAAAATTAATATTTTTTGAGCCTTCATTAATTGAAGATCCTGAAGAGTAAAGTCAATTGCCTTCTATTGATGATCTGTTGCCTGAATATCTCAATGAGTTGTAGGAAGATACAGTTCTGGACAGGAAGGTGAGAACCACATGCAGAGGGGATGTTGAGTGCCTAATAATTGTACTCAAAGGTTCAAAACCCAGCAGTGAAAAATGGATAGAGATAGGGCAAGTGAGGAAGTTGTATCCTCACTTGAGTGATGCTTGAAAACCAACTTTTAGTGGTCCAAAATCATTTTTCAATGGGAAGGTGTGATCCAAAATGGATCCATTTACCTTCTAAGTCTTCAAAAATCCTTTAAAAGATAAAAATTATTGCATAATCAAACCTTCAAAAAATAGCAGAAAATGCTATGAGGAGCCAAAAACACAAAGTAAACATTGAAAAATAGAGTAGTGGAGGCTTGAATAGTGGATGCACAGTAGCCGTTAGATTTGGTCGATCAATGGTCCATATCTAATCGACGAATCACAATCGGAAGTAGCAATCGGTGGATATCGACGGAGACTATACAAATGTTGTGATAGCGATTGGCAGGGTCGACAAGGACCGTCAATCAAGGGTGAAAATTGATGGCCCACTTTGCATCACATGATCGCTATTGGAAAATACAAAGATTTCTTACAATGGCCCAGGGCATGAGCGATATGCGACTGCGATTAATCGCATCGCGATATTGCAATCGGAGAAATACAATGGAGTGGGGCTTATACACATGTATATGTACGATGGGACAAAACTCAGACCCGAAGGTGTTTGGGAATGAAAATACATAATATTTTAAATCCGTCATAAGCCATTTTTGCGGTATTTTCATAATTTTAATGTATTTAAAAAAAAAAAAACAAAGGGACAGACCATTTGATATATGTGATAGTGACTCATAGGTAGACCCGATAGGAGAATAGGATGTGATTATGAATATTTGAAGTTCGGATGAACAGTGTTTTGGCGAATTTTCATAATTTGAATGCATTTCTCTGTGTTAACAAAAAGCAGCTGTTTCAGGGATTTCAAAGGCCCAATGCACTCATCCTTTGCAGAATAGGTGGCCACCTCCCCTTAATGCATTACACAATCATTGTTTAACGCTAGAAGAGGGATTCGAGTGGACAAAGGTCGGGAGGCAGAAAGCCGAGAAGTGGAAATGAATAGGTAGAGCAGTTTGTCTTTAAAGCCATAGAAAATAGAAGACAGAGGTGAGTAGTGCCAAGACAGAGACAAAGAGTGATTGAGACAGTTTTTGTACTCAGAGAAGCTTGAGAGGTCCAAGCAAAATCTTTTTGTTGTATATTTTGTGTGTTGAGTCTCAAATTGAGCTCATACTGTTGTAAAACTCTGTATGACAGATCTAATAGAGAGGTCATCACTGAAGGTTGGACCAGGATATGTAGCCCAGGAGTATTGGGTGAAATCCTTATTAATTTTTTTGTGTTTATGTGTTGTGTCTATTATGCTTCTTTACTACTTCATTGTCTGTGTATTTCACAATATTATCAATCCATTACATAAAATAACATATGCAAATCCATGCACATGAGTCTGTAATACCTTATTAATTGTTAAGATCTCATTCTTAGATCATTTTGTATAGTGATATGAATCCAGTAGATGATGATAGTCATCTTGTAGAAATTTGAGAAGTTTCATATGTTATAAGTAGTGTATAGGAAGATTTGATTGCTGAAGAAAAGGAAAATAATGTAGAGTGTTTGCAGCCAGAAAATTCACATAAAAAGATTGTTGAGACATTTCATAAAACAGAGTTCATTGAGACAGTGATTCATCCTCCAAAATATCAAATAGTTCAACTTTCCAAAGTTTTGTTTCCAGATGAATAAGATGGTATTTTGACCACAACATTTGATGGTGCGTTGGGGAAAGAAGGAGTTGGGATTGGCATGTGGATTCATGGTCCCTTGCATCATTCATGTAAAATTCCATGCAATGTAAGAATGAGTTCTTATAAGTTGGCCTTTGATTGCTCAAATGATGAGGCAGAGTATGAAGCACTAATTTTTGGTCTTAAAATTATAAAAAAATTGGGAGCAAAGAAAAATTCAATTTATGGCAACTCAAAGTTACTAATTAAACAAGTAAAAGGGTGTTATGAAACCAACTCACAAAAAGATAGAAAAGGTAGATAAATGCCTTCAAAATAATCCTCTTCGAGGGCACAACCTCCTTTACATTACACAAATGAACAATTCTTGGATGATACAAATGAGAAAACCTCCTTTCTATATATAGGAGCCTAAGGGATCACAATATAACCAAAGTCGACCTAACAATAATAATATAAGGGCACAAAAATAACAATAGTGGGCTTCTATGGGGCACATTAATAACAATATGGGGACAATAGGGGCACAACAATAACAATAAGGGATACAATGACAATAGTAATGGGGGAATCACTAGTATTATAGGGAACTAGCATGCCCCTCTCCTTCAAAAAAGTGTTGTCCTCAATGCTTGAGTAGTTTTGGATGCTTCTGTATAAAATTATCATCCTCCCATGTGGAATTTTCAACGGGTAAGTTCTTCCACTTGATGAGATACTCTGAAATTGATTGATTTTGTAGTTGTCGAATTCTTGCTTCTTTGACTGCTTCAGGTTCCAATATGATTTTTCCGTCCTCATCAATTTCTGGCAATATTGTTTGGACTCAGAGCTTGTCACCTGTAACCTTCTTTAAGCATGACACATGGAAAACTAGGTGCACTCGAGAAGCTGCAAGAAGCTCCAATTTGTATGCCATAATACCTATCTTTTGCAACACCTTGTATGGACCATAATACTTGGTGATAATTTATTACCCTTCTTAGCTTGCTTGAGGGACATTTTTTTATATGGTTGTAGCCGTAGGAATACCCAATCACCTACATCAAAACTTCTTTCACTGTGATGTTGATCTCCCTGCTGTTTCATTCTATTCTACGCCAATGTGAGGTTATCCTTTAAGAGTTGGAGAAATTTTTTTTAATGCTCGATGTGATCTTCCACTGCTTGAACCTTAGAATTTTCTCTTAAATATGATGTGATGGATTGTGGATGATATCCATAAAGTTCCATAAATGGGGTAATTTTTGTTGGCGTATGGAAGGAAGTGTTATACCACCATTTAGCCAAAGGCAACCATATGACCCATTGTGACTATTTATCAGATACAAAGAAACGAAGATATCCTTCCAAACATTTGTCTACTATCTCAATTTTCCCATTAGATTGAGGATGATAAGGTGAGCTATGAGCTAACTGAGTACCAAGACAAGAAAATAATTCTATCCAAAAATTTCCAGTGAAAATGGGATCCCTGTCACTTACAATAATCTTTGGGTTTCCATGTAGCTTTTGAATTGCTTCCATAAATGCATTAGAAACTGTACTGGCTTTAAATGGATGTGATAATGCACAAAAGTGTGCATACTTGGTAAGTCTGTCAACTACCATCATGATGACACTCTTTCCCTCAGAATTGGGTAAACCTGTGATAAAATCCATTGAAACCTCCTCCCAACGTTGGCTTGGAATGGATACACGTTGTAATAGACCCGGTGTCTTAATTGTTTCAACATTATTTTGCTAGAAAACCAAACATTCTGCCACAAACTTTTGAATATCTGATTTAAGGCCCTCCCAAAAAAAATCCTTCTTAACCCTGTGGTAAGTTTTTAAGAATCCCAAGTGCCCTCCTAAGGGAGAAGTGTGCAATTCCATAAGAATCTTTTGTTTTAGCTAGGAATTCTTGCAGAGGTATAAGTGATCTTTGTACCATAATGAATCAATTTTCCAGCTAAATGTATCTGACGTACTGGAATCTTGTTGTAACTTTCTAATAAGTGCCCACACTTCTTCATCATTCTTCCATTCCTCCCTTGCTTCATTTATCCAATCTGGCTGGATAATAGAAATGGCGCACAACAATGATTCCACATCCTCATCCTTTCTTGAGAGTGCATCTGGCACCACATTTTTCTTCCCCTTTTTGTAGATGATTTCAAAGTCATAACCCAACATCTTTGTGACCCACTTTTGTTGCTCTTGAGAGGATAATCTTTGTTTGAAAAAGTATTTAAGGCTATCATGATCTATTTTTACCTTGAAGTGTCTTCCCATTAGGTAGGGTCACCATTTCTTAAGTGCATGGAGTATTGACAACATTTCCTTATAAATAGCTTTGTGGAAAAACTTTCCCCTGATTGGACGAATTTCAAAAGCAATGGGTCTTTCATCTTGCATTAAAACAACACCAATTCCATTTCCAGAAGCATCACATTCCACAATAAAGGTTTTTGTGAAGTCCGGTGTAGCTAAGACAGGTGCTTGGCACATTTCCTCTTTAAGATGTTCGAAGGCCTTTGTTCCTTCTAGATTCCATGAAAATTCATCTTTCTTCAGTAGAGTTGTTAGAGGTGCTGCTATTCTCCCATAATTCTGAACAAAATTACGATAATACCCTGTCAACCTGAGAAATCCTCACAGATGCTTTATGGATGTGGGGATTCTCCATTCCTTAATGGATTTAATTTTGCTAGGGTCCACCTTAACTCCTTCATGAGATACAATATGACCTAGATATTCCACCTCTTGTACTCAAAAGAAACATTTGGATCTTTTTGCATATAATTGTTTTTCCTCCAATAGTTGTAGCACCCTGTCAACATGTTCAACATGATCCTTCCAAGACTTGCTATAGATTAGTATATCATCAAAGAATACTAGCACAAATTTTCTAAGGAATGGTTTGAAAATTGAATTCATCAAACCTTGAAATGTTGAGGGTGCATTGGTAAGGCCAAAAGGCATGACCAAAAATTCATAATGGCCCTCATGTGTTCTAAATGCTGTTTTTGGAATGTCTTCAGTCTTCAGTCGGATTTGATGATATCCTGAATGAAGATCCAACTTGGTGAAGTAAATTGATCCATGCAATTCATCCAGTAATTCATCAATGACAGAATGGGAAACTTATCTTTAATAGTGAGCTTGTTGAGCTCCCTATAATCCGGACACATGCGTCATGATCCATCCTTCTTGTGCACCAATACTACTAGAGTAGAGAAAGAATTTTGACTTAGTTGAATTATACCAGCCTCTAGCATTTCTGCAACCATACGTTCAATTTCACTCTTTTGGGCATAGGGATATCTATATGGCCTGATGTTTGGAGGAACACTTCCTGGAATCAGATGAATAGCATGATCATAATCACGCATAGGTGGGAGACCTTTGGGAATCTCAAATACCTTGGAATGATTTTCCAGGACATTTTGGAGATCAGGAGAACTAGATGATTCCGATGTGGAAACATCTAGCGAACATAATTGTGCAATTACACCTCCTTGTTCCTTTTTTATAAGCTTTGTCATACCATTAGAGCTGATTATCTTTCTTGGTTTCCCTGCAATACCCCTTAATTCAATGTCCTTTCCTTCCGTAGAAAATTTGATGAAATGTTCTTGAAAATTAAAAGCTATTGTACCGAGGGATTGTAGCCATTGGACTCCTAGTACAACATCAGCACCTCCCATTGGAATGGAAAGCATTGGAATAGTCAATACATATTCTCCCATGGATAGCTTGATATTATGGCACTTTCCAGAGAAATTTATTATTCCTCCATTTGCAATCATCACTTGACATTCTGGTGTTGGATATAGTAAGCAATTCAATTCTTTTGCTATCTTACAATGAATAAAATTATGGGTGCTTCCTGAATCAATCAACACTATTACCTTTTTCTTCTTGATTTGTCCTTCTATCTTGATGGTTTGAGGAGTGGAAATTCCAGCCAATGCATTACAAGATATTGTCGGATTCATTTCTTCTTTATCTAGGCTTTTTTCTTGGAGTATATCCTCTTCTTTTGACCTTTTTGGCTCCTTTTCTTCTTCCTCTTCACAATCTATGTAGAAAAATTTCTTCTCAGCACACTTATGAGATTTAGTGTATTTGCTATCACAACTGTAACAAAGCCCTTTTTCTCTTTTTTCTTCCAATTGTTGTGGTGTCAACCTTATAGTTTGTGGAAGACTAGGGGAAACAACACTTCCGTCTTTATAGTTGTGAGTGGTATGCTTCCTCGTTACCATAATTTTGCTTTCCATTTTTCTTGCTAACCTAAATGCCTTCTCTAATGAATCAAGTTCCCAAAGGCGAACATCATGTTGGATATTATCCTTTAAAGCCCTATGAACACATCAATCCTATGCTCCTCTGGAATATATTTTACCCTTATGTTCAATTTTTGGAACTCCTCAATGTGCTCCATTATTGAACCCTTTTGTTTGAGACTTATCAATTGGCTAAAAAAAGTGTTGCTGTTTGTATCCTCATAATGTGCTATCAATTCTTCCGTAAAAATTGCCCAAGTGATAGATTGTTTACAAGAGAAAAGCCATTGATACCATACAAACTGATTTGGTTCCAAATATAAAGTTGCCATACGTACCTTTTGTGTGTTTTGCACATTATTGAGATCGAAGAATTGCTCCATCTGTAATATCCATGTGGCAGGATCCTTGCCATCAAACTTCCTCATATCGATTTTTGGAATATGGTGAGTCTTCAATCCAACATTAGCGTCTATGGAATCATGATTAACATTTCTTTTATTCTCATCATGAGTTTCCTTTAGTACCCTTTCACCCTTAGTGCCCATTTCTTGTAGCAACTTATTCATATTTATCTTCAATTCGTCCATGTCTGTCTTCAAATCTATCTTCAAATCATCCATCTTAGCTTCCACTTCAATCATCTTAGCTTCTACGCCTTTCTTTAAACAGTCCATCTTAGCTTCTACACCTTTCTTTAAACCATCCATCTTAGGCTTCTACATTCTTCTAACCCATCCATCTTAGATTTTGTTCCTTTTTTGTGTAAGAGGGACAATTGTTTGCACTTGGTTCTTTGTAATTTTTGATATATCATGTTGCATTTCTTCTTTCTTCTTCATGAGTCATGCCTAGAGCTTTCAGTTCCTTACTAGGTGTTTGCATTTTCTTTCCTCGGGGCATCAGTTACCGATAATAATGCTCTACTATGCCCTTTGAATTCCTTCAAAATAGATTTTCAAACCAAGCTTAAGCAAAAATTTAAGAAAATCTACACACCTTTTTTCTCTTTGTAGGAGCTCGATATTGCCTCTAATGTATCTCTGTAATTTCTGATCATCTAGTTTTGAATTTGTGATCTGTAGTAGCCCTCTGTGTCCTCTTTCCAATGCCACATGTCTGACCCAAATTGGATTCTCCAAGGAAGAGTTATGCAAAATCTCCCACAGTGACTTGATTATAGACTAGTTCAGTAGAGCGAACTTGTACGACGTGCCACGAGTCACTGTTTCGACCTTTAGATCTAAAAAATGCATACACGAAACTACAATCCGTCATCTTTCTGTACCTTCTTACAAAATTTCAATCTGATCCCGAGAGAGAAAGTTATGTCTATTTTCCCCAGGTCACCTGTTTGGAATGTAATTCAGGAGTCTGCCAAAAGACCAACTTCCGCAGATCATATCTCCGCAAATATAGCGCGAAAAGCTCTAAAATTCGGATCCAAAATTCAGAGCGATTTCTTCTCAAATGGGTTTTTTTTGCGACTTCTGAAACATCACAGAAAAACGTTATAGTAAAAATGCCACGATGACTTGTTTGGAGCAGCGAAACCCTAGAATCTAAAGCTCCGATACCAAATGTTATGAAACCAGCTCAAGAAAAGATAGAAAAGATAGATCAATGCCTTAGAATTCAGCCTCTTCGAGGGGGAAACCTCCTTTACATTACATAAATGAACAATTCTTGGATGATTCCAAATGACAAAACCTCCTTTCTATATATAGGAAGTCTAAGGAGTCACAATATAATCTAGCCGACCTAATAATAATAATATAAAGCCACAAAAATAACAATAGAGGGATTCTATGGGGCACAGTAATAACAATATGGGGGCAATAGGGGCACAACAATATTAATAGGGGGTATAACTACAATAGTAATGGGGTAATCACTAGTATTATAGGGACCCAACAAGTATTATATGGAAAAGGGAAATATTCTTGAAATATTGTATGCATCTCATCTACTCTACAATTGAATAAGTTCTCACACAGAAATTGTATCTACATTTGACACTTATACCTCTTGTAATGCTTTTACTCTCCAAAGAATTGGTTTTTGGTACAAGAAAATATTACAACAATAGTGTCGATGTATCAAAATAACCAATGACATACTTGCGATGTAAAACCAAGCGTTGTGTCAAGTCATGCCATCATTCATCCACTTTGTTCTTTTTGTTGCTCAAAGACTTGTTTTCATCATTTTTAGATTCAATTCCACTCATCTTAGTAATAGTTTCTATAAAATCAATCTTTTTATTGCTTTGTTGCTTTCCTTCAGTGTCCTTAGATCAATATTCTTTATGTTTACATGTATCTTTTGTCTTCTTTTTCAACTTCTCATGTTTCA
This sequence comes from Pinus taeda, assembly GCA_000404065.3. Lineage (NCBI taxonomy): Eukaryota > Viridiplantae > Streptophyta > Pinopsida > Pinales > Pinaceae > Pinus > Pinus taeda. The sequence continues at coordinate 33,967 of APFE031421670.1, read as the reverse complement.
CTAGGAAAGAGTCCTCTTGAGGTTGGTAATGAAGATGTTAGTTAGGCACTAAATGTGAATCATTTATCTTTGGCATACCCTTTTTAGCTTCATTTTCATCCTCCACCTTTGGATTTCCTAAATCCTATCAAACTACACATGCGTTCTCCACATTTGTATTTTTTTAGGCCTTTTTAGAAGCAAGTGCTTCATTGACATTTAACATTTCTATATTATTTTCAGTTGATTGAGATTCAGTTCCTTCGAAGAGTTTATTATTACATGACTATCACTCAGCTAGTGTCCTTGGCTCAAGTTTGTTATCACCACATTTTGAATTAGGGAATTTGGAATCATTATTTTCTCCAATTCCAAAGGGGATAATGAATTACTATGGAGAAAACAAATATGTCGTCTTACATATACACAAGTTCTCTTAATAATAGTTGCATACCTATTTTCAAGTTCATTTGTTCTGGTTGGGTTTTGTATTCAGTAGCTTGATACTTCAGAGATTCAATTGATTTATAGAGATTCAATGATTCATAGTTGTGTTTCAGTATTTCAGTTTTGATATTGGTTTGAGCTTATTGTTTGTGTGGGTCCAGTATGAAAATTTGATGAAAGGAGGCCTACAGGTTGTTTGATGATTGTTTGATAGGTGGATCTAGTCTAAAACTGTTAAGTCCCTATAATAATAGTGTAGTCCCCTTATTTTTATTGTTAATGTAGCCCCCATATTGTTATTTTTGTGCCCCATAGAAGCCACTATTGTTATTGTTGTGCCCTTACATTATTATTGTTATGTTGGTTTTAAGTGTATTATGACCCCTTAGACTTCTATATATAGAAAGGAGGTCTCGTCATTTGTATCATTCAAGAATTGTTCATTTATGTGATATAAAGGGGGTTTACCCATTGAAGAGACTAATTTTTAAGTCATTGATCTATCTCTTTTGTGATCTGGTTACATAACATTTGGTATCAAACCTTTGGATCATTAGGGTTTCTCTACTACAAACATGCCATCTTGGAATTGTCGCTATAACATTTTTTCTATGAAGATTCAAAAGATGAAATTTTTACCAAATGGATCAGAAATCCTCATGAACTTCTTGTGAAAATTGTAGATCTCGGTTTGCTATATTTTATGATATATGGCCCGACGAAGTTAGGGTTTTTGCATGGTCTAGAATTCATTCTCAAATAGGTGACCTTAGGAAAATTGCCATAACTTCCTATATGGGAAATGGATTTGAATTTCGTAAAACATGACCAAAATTGTATGAAATTTAGTATTTTGTATATATTTTTCGCGGCTGAAAGTCAAAACAGTGACACATGGCACTCTGTACAAGTTGGATCTATTGAACCAGTCCTTAATTAGGCCATCATGGGAGATTGCACATAAGTTTATCTTAAAGAATCCAAATTTGTTCTGACTTGTGAAATTGGAAATAAGATTTAGAGAGCTACCATAGGACCAAATTTCAGACCTTGGAGAGCCAAAATCACAAAGATACAAGATTTCCAATATCTAGCTCCAAAAAAGAAGGGAAAAATGTGTGTATATTTTTTTAATTTGCATAACTTTTGCTTGAAGAAACAATTTGATGTTATTCAAAGGGAATAGAGAAGAAAACATATCCTTATTTAATTTCCATGTGCCTTGAAACAAAAAAATGGGCACACCTAGTAAGCAACCAGGAAGCTCTAACATGATGCATGAAGAAGAGCAATAAATGCAACAAGATATATCAAAGTTACAGGACCAAGTGCAACAAATTTCAAGAGAAACCAAAAATTAATTGGGGGTGATGAATGTTAAGATGGATGGTTTAGTCAAAAAATAAAAGGATACATGGATCATTTAAAAGGGTATATGGAAGGTTTGAAGGAAGGGTTGACAAAGTTGCTACAAGAAAAATTTCCTAGTGATGACAAGGTAATCCATAAAAATCATGATGAGGATAAAAGGAATATGAATCATTATTTTAGAGACTCCAATGCTGGGTTTAAGACTCACCACATTCCAAATATCAATATGAGGAATTTTGATGGCAAGGATCCAGTAACCTGGATACTACATATGGAGCAATAATTTGATCTCTAGGATGTGCAACACACACACAAGGTATGAATTGCATCTTTATATTTAGAACCCAATTAGTTTGTATGGTATCGATGGATTTTTTCTCGTAAACCACTTGTCACTTGGTAAATTTTTATGGATGAAATGATAGCACATTATGATGATACAAATAACAGCACCTTCTTTAGCCAATTGATAAATCTCAAACAAAAAAGTTCAATGGCAAAGCACATTGAGGACTTCCAAAAATTGTATATCAGGGTTACTGATATTCCATAGGAGCATAGGATTGATTTCTTCATAGGTGTTATCACCAAAAAATGATCACCTAACGAAAATTTTAGGGGTGAATCTTAGCCCACGGGCGAAATTTCAGTGGTTTTATGTTTTGGAGGGCGAATTTTTTATATTACACCCATTTTCTATAGTTAGCCCAAAAATTATTTAAAAAATAGATAATTATTATATTTTAGCCAATAAAAAATAAGCACAAATAAGCCATCAATCCCTGATTCACCTGGTTTGAAGGTCATATTTACATGTATCCCCCGATTTCATGTCACATTTGTTTCTAATCACTTTGATTTCCAGTAACAGAACTGGTTAGGGGATGTTTCGCCCTATACCACTCTAGAAATCGAGGGTAGGGTTAAGTTATTTGTCCTCCATAGAGAAGGGTTACCGACTCTTCTATTGGGTTTTTGAAGGTTGTTGTTTCACTTCTTCTATATCCTGTTGGGATAATGGCTACTAATCATTCTCAATATATCCCTCAATCGACCCAATTTGTGGGATATTAACCAAGCACCAAATGATCTTATTGAACGATGGAATGTGGGTGGCCAAAGTTTCCTTGGATTTTAGGGGTTTTCTATTTGATTTGTTTGTATAGATTTGTATGTTTAGATTGCAATCCTCATTATTGAGTTGCAGGTGTGTAGGAGTCCCCTATATCAGTGATTTTTTGTACCATAGATGATCCTACATGTGCGATATTCTTGTTCTCTGTATATTCTCTGCGATTCGAGCCCAATTCAACAATGTGAAGGAGGAATAGGACTGGTGAGCCACAAAAATACTAAAAACCTTTACAGTTTACTAGTCATCTGTGAATTTTATTATACCTTGAACAAAGTAATCAGGGAGCACACCTTGATCAAAGTTTCCTTGGAAGAGGACCTCCTGTTTCTTGCATAGTAAACCCTAGATGAACATATCCAAATTGTGTAAGAAGGTTCCTATCTGTGGTGATGCTGCATAGATTTGATGAGATTATGTTTGTGTGCTTGCATCAGAAGTGTTTACCAAACCTTGAACTATAGTGATCTACTTGTTAGAGATCACCATCAGCCTGGAAAAAGTGAGTTAGGGTTTAATAAATGATAGCTAGGGTTTTGTTTATTTGCATTCATTGTTTAGTTGGTTTCTTGAAGAATTAATTGATAACAAAAATTCATAGTATCATTGGATAGTGGATTTTAGTAACAATGATTGTAGAATCTTATGAAATACATATTTGTGATTGTACAAATGAAATTTCAAGCTTATTTTTTATTTCGAAAATTGGTTTTACACTTTCTTTTCAATAATACCTTATGTATGTGATGAAAAAATTGGAAGTTGTAAGTTGAGCAGAACTGTAATTATGCGATGCATATAATTTTCATGCCAAATGTTGGATGGAATACTGAAGAGATATGTAGTTTCATGGAATGCAATGCTTGTACGATATGCCTAGAATGGGTATGCCAGCGAAGCCCTGTGTTGGGTATACGACCAAAGTCCCACATTGACTAGAAGTGGGGAGGATCATGGGTATATAAGGATGGACAAATATCTCCATTGGTATGAGGCCTTTTGGGGTAAGTCCAAAAGCAAATCCATGAGGGCTTAGGCCCAAAGTGGACAATATCATACCATTGTGGAGATATGTGGTGTCCAAAGTCCTTACAAGTGGTATCAGAGCCAAGTTTCGAAGTTAGCCAAGTGGATGAATCCTCGGAATAACAAACGAAGGTGGTGGGCCCGGTAATATCACGATGGGATCCATGGATGAGCTTAGTTAGATAGGCGGTGTGCTCCGGATTCTTCATGGACGTGTCCTAGTCCCAACACGATGAAGAGGAGTTTGCCTCGGATAGAGCAAGCTCTCTAGGCAGGTGGTGCTCCATGTAAGGCGTGTGCTTCCAACGCATTGGAGTGGTAAATTCTGGTTGGTAGAGAGTGGATGGATGGATAATCATTTGAGGGGAGGCTTGATGGTCCTTTGTTCAAGTAGAGGATTGTTGGGTATACGACTAAAGTCCCACATTGACTAGAAGTGGGGAGGATCATGGGTATATAAGGATGGACAAATATCTCCATTGGTATGAGGCCTTTTGGGGTAAGTCCAAAAACAAATCCATGAGGGCTTAGGCCCAAAGTGGACAATATCATACCATTGTGGAGATATGTGGTGTCCAAATTCCTCAAGTTTACCTAACAATTCCCCCCTTAAACTTGACTTGGGGTTCCTTGACTAACTCCAGCCAAACTTGCTAAGTGAGACAATCCCGCTCACTCTAGCTCTTACCCCCCTCAGAGGTTTTTACCTGGGGTATCGTTAACCCTACATCCCCCCTATCACCTAGGTCTAACCCAGACTTTATCGGTGATTACCGAGGGGTATACATGCCTTACCAGGTAAACTTCTATCAAACCCCACTCAACTGTGAGCCCAACTAGGACCTTGTAGATTCCAGCACCGGTGGCCTCACGTAGTAGAAAACGAACAATTTTCAAAGCCTCATGAAAAATTTTCTTCTGCTGACCTTCTTTAAATAGCCGCATGAATCCCGACCAATATATCACAAATGCACTGATATGTAAAAAGGTTGCATTGATTTCATTAGGCACTATAAACCCCTGGCATCAAAGAATCCTTTTGAAGCCAATATCTAGCTCTGATACCAGTTGTTAAGAAATTTATTGCATAACATAAATAATTACTGAGAGGAATAAATATAAAAATAACCAGCAACAGCCATAAACACATAAACACAAATGTTTATTCGAGAAAACCCCAAATCTGGGGAAAAACCCAACCATAATGAAATTTCATTATTCTTGGCCAAAACTCTGGCCAATCCGACCAAGTGAGCCTTCACCACTCACCTCTAGGTCTTACAGTACAATGAAGTCCTTCCAGCCTTTTATAAGCTCCATTACATATAATACCACGGGTAGAATACTATGGGTGCACAATACCATGTGCCCCAAAACCATCACTGTTTAACCTGGTCAACTTTGACTCTATCCTTAGTCAAGTTTACCTAACACCCTGGAGCTCTTCAAGCAAATGCATCATGTGAACATGAAAACCAGTTCAGTAATGATGGCATCTTTAATCTAGGCATGTACTCATTTAGGAGCCTTGCCACAAGGCCAGTGGATCCATGAATACATTGTTCACAATATAGGGTTTGAGTGGGATGTGTTCGTGGGGAGTTCTCTAATAACTATGTATGCTAAGTATGGGAGTAGAGAGCTTGCACACCAAGTTTTTGACAAAATTCTTGAAAGAGATGTTGTAGTATGGAATGCAATGATTGATGGATATGTTGAGAATGGAAATGTTAATGTACCTTTAACACTCTTCCACGAAATGCGGCTTGCACAAGTTACACCTGTCTCAGTCACCGTGTTGAGTGTGGCACATGCATGTGGTCATTCAGGATCCCTTTGGCATTGTAAGTCAATTCATGCTTATGTTATTAAAATGGGATTCAACATAGATGATGCTTTGGGAACTACTCTAATAGACATGTATAGAAAATGTAGGAGTATAGAAATTTCATGGCAATTATTTAACAAAATGTTAAAGAGAAATGTTGCCTCATGGATTACAATGATCACTGGGTATGCCTAGCTTGGATGTGTTAATGAGGCATTAACATTTTTCTATCAATTGTGGTTAACATACATGAAACTAGACTCAATCACCATGGTGCATGTTCTGCTTGCATGTCTCCAAGTGGGAGATTTGCGACAGAGAAAGTGGGTTCATGGCTACATAGTTAAAAGTGGATTTGATTCAAATGTTGTGGTAGAAACTAACCTTATAAATCTCTATGTAAAATATGGAAGAATAACTATTGCACGCCAACTGTTTGACAAAATGTCTAAAAGAGACGCCTTTTCCTGGAATGCAATGATTGTTATCTTTTCCCAAAATGGACATGGAATTTAGTCAATAGCACTTCTTAATCAAATGCAACTGGAGTATATGAAACCTAATTTTGTTATTACGGTGAGTGTGCTCCTAACATTTTTTAATCTAGCAATTCTACATCAATGCAAGTGGATCCATGGTTATATCATTAAAAGAGCATTTGAGTCAAATGTGCATGTGGGGAATTCCCTTATAGACATGTATGGAAAAGTGGAAAGCATAGATTTTGCATTCTGTTTCTTCAACAAAATGCCTATAAAATATGTGGTCTCATGGACAACAATGATTGCAGGATATGGAATGCATGTCTACCAGGGAAAATTTTAAGGATGAAAATTTATCTTAAAGCTTAGCAACCTTGGTGAATCTTACTAGTCCCTAATATCCAAATTTTAGTGTTTGATGATAATCCTATATATATATATATATATATATATATATATATATATATATATATATATAATATATATATATATATATATATATATATAATTTTATATTAGATAATATATAATATTGGAGATTTTTAAGGTAAAATAGTTTTATACTATAAAATTTGGGCAAATTCATTTTTAGAAAAATTGAAATTGGTGAATTTTTTTTTTTTCAAAAAAACATGGAATATTAGCCCACCTACGAATATTAGCCCCTAAAATTTTCCTTGATGTCTACTGTGATGATGCCCTTGCTTTATTTTGGAAAATGCAACAGATAGGATTGCAACTTGATGGGATCACTTTTATTTGTGTCTTTTCTACATGCATCCATGCAGGTATAATTGATAAGGGATGGAAAATATTTGATATGACGATTCAATATTGTTGTATTACAACCAAGATGGAGTACTATGCCTGCATGGTTGACCTTTTTGGTCGCTTTGGGCTTATGGATAAGGCATACGATTTTATTGAAAATATGCCATTACAGACCAGTATTAGTGTATGGGGAGCCTTGTTGAATGCTTGTAGAATTTATGACAATACTTATCTAGGAATACAAGATGCATAACACCTTCTTGAATTGAAGCCTGAGAATTATGCATGTTATGTGTTGTTGTCATACATCTATGCTACAGCTGGCAGGTGGGATGATGTAGCAAAGGTGAGAAAAATAATGACCGAGATGGGTTTGAAGAAGACTCCAATATTCAACTCGATTGAGGTAAACAACAACGTGGATACATTCTTTGTGGGAGACAAATTACACCTAGAATCTGAGAAAAATTATGGAATTATAGATTCTTTATATGGGGAGTTGGAGGCAGTAGGGTATGTTCCTAACACAAATTTGTGTTGCATGACATAGAAGAGGAAACAAAAGAACATATGCTCTACAGTCATAGTGAGAAGTTGGGTATTGCATTTGGGCTTATCAACAGATATCCAGGAATCACTATCTGAATTATGAGAAACCTTTCATGTATGTAGTGATTGCCAGAGTGCTCCTAAGTTGATCTCTAAGTTTGTTTTTTGGTATATTATTGTGAGGGATGCAAACCATTTTTACCATTTCAAGGACAATTTTTTTTCTTGTAGAGACAGTTGGTGACACTAACTTAAAAAAGTAACATGATCGAGCAAACTCATATATAGATAGGGCCTACCTTTTCTTCAAGCATGCACAGATAATTCTGACACATGATTGGCTACTAAGACTCACTAACTCGAAATCAAGCTGGATAACAAGTAACAAGTATTATATCTAAGTCTCACTAACTCAAAATCGAGCTTGATGTCAAATAACAAATATTATGTTCAGTTTCTATAGGCTTATGTATATTGCTTGCCTAGAATCAATGCTTTTGACTGTAAATGGTGGTTTTATTTCTAGTAAAATATCGATGTGCATTGGCTTTGACAAGGAAAATTATTGTATGAGATGCCTATAATACCTATAGTCATGAGAAATATACATAGATATCCCGTAGCATACTCGGAGGATTTCTAGTAAAATATTTTGGACTATATCTGTAATGTAAAGGTTGCACTCATTATCATCATGCAATTTATTGATTAATTGTATATGTTAGAGTTCCAGAATTATTGTATATGATATTTCCAAATCAGCTTTTATATGGACATATTGTATCTCTGTATCAGCTGTATCACAAAAATGTGAGTTGAATTTGAAATGAGATTGTTGCCAATTTAAATAACATTAGAGACTGCAAGTTAACTGATAAGTTCATTAACATTTCCTTTTCTCAAAATTGTTTCAATCTATGATTGTTTATATAATCGTTTTACAACTTGTATATTTTTATAGAGAATTTAGCCAAGGGAAATTAAATCATTTCTATGTTGGACTAGTGTTGAATCTCCTGATGGTATATTGACATCTTTTCTGAAGAAATTTTAGACAATAGTTTCATGGGCATTGTGAATTTTAGATGTTCTCTGATACACACAACAACTCCCTGCTTGTCAAGTCCAGTGCAATTAACATCTTCAATCAAATTTATCAAGTCATCCATATGCAAATATGGAGTATGAAATAAAACCATCTTTATCATCTCCTTTTAATCCAAACTAAGTCTTGCAATATCTAGATTGTCTGCAATGGATTTTCTTAGTGATCCAGGCAGATCTCAAGACACCAAGGGCATGAAAAAGGCTCAAAATTCAAAGTGGTAGAAAGGCAATTATCTTGACATCAGATCGAAGTGCTCGCTGCCCTGATTCCAACGATGTGAATGGCACTCCAATCCGAGTCTGAATGAAGGAGATAAAAGCAGTCAAAGTTTTAGGTTGACTTGCTCATGTTGGAAATAGTCCCATTGCATAGATCTTTTCATTCTAAATCTACTACAACTTGAATGGGCTAAAATGGACTTCGGATGATGAAGTTATCGCAAAAAGGAAGTTTGCCTTTGTTCCTTTGAAAAAGGAGGCACTTCTTTTGAAAATGGGCTTAAAGCCTTATAAAGGAAAATCGCAATTGGAAGGGTTCAGAGGGTGGACTTAAGGCTAGGTAGAAGGAACCCCTGATCGACGATCTCCGACTTATCCCAATCGGGGGCAGGCTGTATGTGATATCGGGAACTAGACCATGCGACATGTGATTACTGATATTGATGTCGGCGATCAACGTCAGTGTATGCCAAGGTATAAGGGAAGAACCCTTGGGCAGTAGCGATTGTGATATGCTGATAGAAACGTGCGATCTTCTCCGTTAGATTGGAAAATAGATCAACAGTCAGGATCATATTGGCGATCGACATTGGGCGATATCAGTAATCGGCGATCGACGATTGGTGATCCCTGCTACAAGGGTCGTTGTGACTTGCGATAAGGCATAGACCGAACATGAGAATAGCGCAGACTTGATATAATTTCAGTTTTGGCTTTAAAACTTTGCAGTCGGATTTTTTAGTGTTTTCGTGTATTATTGTATTGAATGAAAAAGGGTTATTTTCGGGGTTTTGTTGGGAAGAAAGGTCAGATGGCCAGATTCATCGCGCTCATCGATCCTTTTGTTTGAATAACTTCTATTATAAACAAACAGATTCCCTACTTTAAGCGTGCTTGTAACAAAAAAGTGTTATAAAACACGATGAACGTAGAAAAGTGTTGAGGGAGAGGGTAGTGCACGCGGTTCAAGGCAGTAACTTGCAGGAGGGGCAAAAGTTCATTTTATCAAAATTTGACAAATTTTATATGGTTTCATCCCTTCTCGATGCCACAAGCACAATGGCGCTATCCGTTTCTCCATCTGAGTTTTTCATTTTTCGGCCATTTTCCAGAATGGAGTTATAAGACTCCTTTTTTGTAACTGATGATTGTATTCTTCTTTTTCATGCCATTTAATGAATGAAGGCCTCCCCATTGAACGAGTAGGGCCCAGAGACTTAGTCCAAGATGGACGAACTCTGTTATCAAGCTTCTTGTCTTCTTCTCATGTTTTGTGGTGTTTCTTCTTCTTCTCTCAGGTGCACATTAAGTTTTTCTCCGTTGAGCTACACTTTATGCATGTAATTATTTAACACATCTATAAGCAAAAGATCTTGGATCAAGTGGTATCAGAGTAGGTCTTTTTAGATGTGAATTGCATGTTTGTATGCTAACAAGAAACAGGCCCCAAAGAGGTGAAGGGAAACTAAATTCTTTCGATCCCAAGGCGGGGCATGCACATCGAAGGAGAAACATGGCAGATGAAGAGGATTGCCATGAAGAGGAGTGCAATTTCTACAAAAACTTCTATTCAATGGCAGAGAATGTCGGTCAGTTGCTTTCAAGGCTAGATAAAGTAGAAGGGAGAAGTCTAGAAGAACAAGGTTCAATACATGGAAATGGTGGAGAATAACCCCCTCCTTCTCCTTCCACGAGTGAAAGTTCTTTTTCCTCTCACCACCATAATCATAGAAATTCAAGGGATGCATCTAAGAAACCTTTCTTTAAATTAGATGTCAAATTTGATCTTCCCATGTTTAATGGTGAAATTAATGCAAAAAAGCTTAATAATTGGATTAGGCAGATTGAGATCTACTGCAGGATGCAGAAGATCGTGGAGAATGAGGCAAATATTTAGCTGGCCTCTCTTCGGCTGAGCAACACCGCTCTCATATGGTGGGAGAGCAAATTGCAAAGCAGTAAGAATGTGGGTAACCTTTTTTCCTCATGGCCTAATTTCATTTCTACGTGAAAGGAACAATTTTATCCCTTGGGTTACAAGCAAAAAACATTAATGAATTGGTAGTATTTAAGGCAAGGCAAAGGTTAGGATGTTCAAAGTTTTACAGAGGAATTTAGAAAGCAAGCACTTAATTTGGGTATTGCACTTGATTCACCTGAAGTAGTAACTAAGTATATTGGATCATTACATAGCTACATTAGGCATTCATTATTATTGTTTGAACCAACTACTATTGACTCCACCAATGTGAAGGCAATTCATCTTGAGAACATGGGCAAAAATCAAAGAGATGATCATTCCAAGAAACCACCGTTCAAACCTCCCAATGGAAAACCTAAAGCAAAATGGAAAGGAAGGGGAAGAAGACGACATCAACCAAGAAAGAAGAAGGAGAAAGACCTTATTGCACTCACTGCAAAAAGGAAGTTCATGATGATGATCATTGTTGGAAAATGCATCTAGAAAAGAGACCAAAGAAGTATGGAGGAAAAAGCAAGCAGAAGACAATGGCAACTGTGTAGCAAGACCTTGGATCTGATTCGAGAGATGAAGCATTAATCACAACAGCAGGAACAAAAGGTACTCTTACACCTCATGTTAATTCTGACTCACATGAAGGCACTAGTACAATAGATGAGTCTCTTCTTAATGAACGAAAGAGAATTGAGCTATTTCATATTAGAGTTGTCATAAATCATACAAAAGTGGAAACTCTATTTGATACCGAATCCCAAGAAAACTTAATTTTAGAGTCCTTGGTAAAGAATCTAGGCTTGGAAACTACACCACATCCAAAACCTTACCCACTTGGATGAATGCATGATAAAGCAAAACTGAATGTAACTAAGCAGTGTAAGGTTAAATTTGTGATTGCTTCTAAGTTAGTGGATGAGGTAAAACTTGATGTGATACCATTGGATATCTGTGGCATGGTGTTACGGAGTCCATATCTATATGATAGAAAGGCAATCTTCTTCTGTCATGAAAACAAATACCAAATCACAAAAGATGGGGTAGAATATATTGTAAGGGCTCATCAAACTAAAATCAGTGCTAGCCTTGTTAGTGCAGGACAAATGAAAAGGTTGGTGAATTCTAGTAAGGGTTGCATGCCTATGGTTGTAAGGGGAAAATAGGTAGAATTAGCCAACGCTTTCCAGGGTTGTGATCGGGAACATAAAAAGGACTTATGTGAATTAATTTCTAACTATGATGAGATGTTTCAGGAAACAAAGGTATTACCTCTGAAGAGGGAAATCCAACATGAGATCCATTTGCATCATGACGCCCCTTTACCAAATATTGGCATGTACAGGATTTCGACCATTGAGATGGAGGAAATCAAAAAGTAGGTGCAGGAATTGCTGGACTGAGGGGTCATCAGGCCGAGCACTTCTCCATGTGGCTCACTAACTGTCTTAGTGCCAAAGAAAGATGGTAGGATGTGCGTGGATTATCGAGCACTAAACAAAATCACGGTGAAAAATCATTACCCTATTCCAAGCATTGATGACTTATTAGATCATTTAAGGAATGCTATCTATTTCACCAAATTAGATTTGCATAGTGGTTATCACCAGGTCTAAATTGCAGAGCAGGATGTGTGGAAAACCACCTTCAAGACCAAACATTGGTTGTTCGAATGGATGGTGATGCCATTTGGACTTTGCAATGCTCCAACTACTTTCATGAGGGTCATGAATGATCTCTTTAGGCCTTTCATTGATGATTTTGTTCTTGTATATCTAGATGATATCCTTGTCTTTAGTAAAAGTTGGAATGAACATGTGTGTCATGTGAAGAAAGTGCTTGATGTATTGAAAAAAGAAAAACTCTATGTGAAATTGTCAAAGTATGAGTTTGGGAAAGCCTCTTTGGTTTACCTAAGTCATATTGTTGGTCATGGTCAGTTAAAAATCGATCCTTCTAAAGTTGAAGCAATTGTAAATTGGCCTAAGCGTACTAGTGTAACCGAGGTCCCCAGCTTTTTAGGTGTAGTCTAGTATTGGAGGAGATTTATTGCCAATTTCTCTATTATTGGAGCACCTTTGTACACATTGACAAGTGTGAAACATGTCTTTTAATGGGGAGGGAAACAGAAGAAGTCCTTCAAAACATTGAAGGAAAAGATCAGCACCACACCAGTCTTAGCCTTACCAGATCTCCAACAACCATTCAAGATCGAAATAGATACTAGCGGGTATGCCATGGGAGCTGTACTGATGCAACAAAAGAAGCTGATATGTTACCATTCCGAGAATTTCTCTTAGGCTGTGATAAACTATCCCACTTATGACAAGGAGCTTTATGCCTTGGTTCAAAGTGTGAAAAAGTGGAAACACTACCTGATCGGCAAGGAGACCATCATTCATATAGATCATCAGCCCTTGCAGTACCTTCAGTCACAAACCAAGTTGCAGCAATCTCTTCCTTTCAGGTGGATGGGTTTTCTTCAACAGTTTCATCTGGTAATAAAGTATAAGAAGGGCACTAGCAACAAAGTGGCTGGTATGCTATCTCGCCCTCCTATTTCTGCTTCTGTTATTTTGCATTATGCTTCGTTGTCTTTTGAGAGTTATGCTAAATAATATACTAACAATGATGACTTTAAGGAGATTTATGTAAAACTAACCCATGGTTCACAGGTGGAAAACTATTACTTGCAGGGGAAACTATTGTATCACCTTGGCAAATTGTGCATTCCCACAAGGGAACGAATACATGTAATTCGAGAGGCTCACACCTCTCTTGTGTCTAGTCACTTTGGTGTTGAAAAGACTATATGTCATGTACAAAGATTTTGTTTTTGGCCCCACATGAGGAAAATTGTAAGTCGCTATGTAAAGGGATGTGTGATGTGTTCTGTTTCAAAGCCCTCTAATAGAAAACTCAGGCTCTACACACCACTCCCTATTCTGAATCGTCCATGGGAAAGTGTGTCAATCGCCTTTGTAGGAGGTTTTCCTTTGTTAAGAAAAAGTCATGACTATTTGTATGTTGTCGTTGACCGTTTTAGTAAGATGTGTATTTTAATGCCTTGTAAAAATTAGATCACTACATAGCAGGCTGCTTATCCTTTCTTTCAGCATGTTTGGGTCCATTTTGGGCTACCCACATCGATTGTGTCAGATCGGGACTCTCACTTTCTCAAAGAGTTTTGGACCAGCTTGTGGAAGATGATGGACACAAAGTTGAAAAGAAGCATGGCATTTCATCCACAGACTGACGGACAGATAGAGGTTGTCAACCATACCATCGTACATTTGTTACGAGGCTATTGTGGGAAACATCCTAAGTTGTGGGATGAGCATCTCCCATATGTGCAACATTCCTACAACCGAGAAGAGCACTCATCTACACAACGTTCACCATTTGAGACATGTTTTGGTTACCTACCAAAGGACCCTTTTGATATAGTCTTTGGAAGGAAATATGACTCCAGTGGACGTAATGATAGGGACAAAGCACACATTTCATTCAGCAGATCCAGTTGATTCACTAAGTAGTATAGGAGCAGTTGGAGAAAAGTCAAACCTGTTATAAGGCTCGACATGGCAGACATCGAGTCGACCAACAATTTCAAGTGGGTGACAAAGTGTAGTTCCATATCAGCAAGGACAGGATGAAGGGAGAAGGGAAGAAGTTGTGACCAATTTTCTATGGTCCATTCACCATTTTGTAGAAGATTGGAAACAATGCCTTTCATCTCAATTTGCCGATATATATGCAGATGTACTCTATAGTGAATGTGGAGAACTTAAAGTTGTATGAGCCACCATTGATTATGGACACCGAGGAGGTGGGCACAGTTACGACAGTTGATGATTTTGCACCAGAGTATCTCAATGAGTTACTTGACGACATCACCCTTGACAGAAGAACCAGGACTTCACGGGGAGGAGATGTGGAATACCTTCAAGTTTGCTTCAAGGGGATGCACCCTAGCAAGGAAAAATGGCTAGAGAAGGAAAGAGTGAGGGAACAATTCCCTCACTTTCCAATTGACTGATAAAGCTTTCGGCAGTCCAAAATCTCCTCAATGGGGAGGATTGATCCAGGTGGATCTCAAGACACTAGGGGCATGAAAAAGGCTCAAAATTCAAAGTGGTAGAAAGACAATTATCTTGACATTAGATCGAAGTGCTCAATGCCCTGATTCCAATGGTGTGAACGACGCTCCAATCCGATTATGAATGAAGGAGATAGAAGTAGTCAAATTTTTGGGTTGACTTGCCCATGTGGCAGGCTTAAAGGAGGATTAATCCAGGTGGAAGGATCCAAAATGGGTCCTGAAACCTCTAAAATCTTTAAATAGTGGAAACAGAGGAAAATGAAAGTCTAAGGATGCTCCTGGAAATAGTCCCATTGCATAGATCATTTCATTTTGAATCTACTACAACTTGAATGGGTTAAAATGGACTTCGAATGATGAAGTTATCGCAAAAAGAAGTTGGCCTTTGTTCCTTTGAAAAAGGAGGCATTTCTTCTAAAAATGGGCTTAAAGCCTTATAAAGGAAAATCACAATCGGAAGGGTTCAAAGGGTGGACTTAAGGCTAGGTAGAAGGAACCCAAAATCAACGATCTCTGACTTATCACAATCAGGGGCAAGCTGTATGCGATATCGAGACCCAGACTAGGCGACATGCGATTACCGATATCAGCGTCAGCGTATGCCAAGGTATAAGGGAAGAACCCCTAGGTCGTAGTGATTGCGATATGCTAATAGTGACGTGCGATCTCCATAGTTGGATTAGAAAACAGATCAACAGTTAGGATCATATCAATGATATTGGCGATCGGAGATCGTCGATATCAGTAATCGGCAATCGGCGATCAGTGATCCCCGCTACAAGGGCCGTTGCGACTTGCGATAAAGCGTGGACCCAACAGGAGAATTGGGCAGACTTGATATAATTTGAGTTCCGGCTTTAAAGCTTTGCGGTCGGATTTTTTAGTGTTTCCGTGTATTATTGTATTGAATGAAAAAAGGGCTATTTTTAGGGTTTTGTTGTGAAGAAAGGTCGGACAGTCAAATTCATCACACCTGCCGATCCTTTCGTTCGAATAACTTCTATTATAAACAAACATATTCCCCGCCTTAAGCATGCTTGTAACAAAAAAGTGTTATAAAACACGATGAACGTAGAAAAGTGCTGAGCGAGAGGGAAGTGCACGTGGTTCGAGGCGAGAACTTGCAGGAGGGGCAAAATTTCATTTTATCAAAAATTGACAAATTTTATATGGTTTCACCCCTTCTCGACACCATGAACGCAATGGTGCTATCCATTTCTCCATCTAAGTTTTGCATTTTTTGGCAATTTTCCAAAATGGAGGTATAAGACTCCATTTTTGTAACTGATAATTGTATTCTTCTTTTTCATGCCATTTAATGAATGAAAGTTTTCCCATTGATCAAGCAGGGCTCGGAGACATAGTCCAAGATGGACGAACTTCGTTATCAAGCTTCTTCTCTTCTTCTCATGTTTTATGTGTTTCTTCTTCTTCTCTCATGTGCACATTAAATTTTTCTCCATTGAGCTACAATTTATGCATGTAATTATTTAACACATCTATAAGCAAAAGATCTTGGATCACTTAGGTCCCATTTAAGAACATCAAGATATTGTAAAATGAAGCTGCCTGTATTTTCCTTTCTTAGCCCCAGGTTTGACATAAGATCTACAATAGAAAACAATGCTTTCTATGAATTGTTGATAAAAAGTTGAGACTTGGTATGGTATAGCATGCTTATATCATCCCAATGGGAATCGATACTTGCCAACAACATTAGCTTTTCTAAAATACCACTACATTTGAGTGGTCTTTTTTGAAACACACAACAAATTCTATTCTTCTCAACTTGAAACCCATCTAGACCATTAGCAACAATCTCAAATTTTCTATGTACATCATCATTGAGAAGTGAGGGGAAACAAGTCAATATTCTTATAAGAGAAAAGTTACAAACTCCAATATTCTCATAGAATTGCAATTTCACTGCAGAACAACTAAATAATTGCGGTTGTTCTTTATACAGTTTTCGCAGCACATGCCTAGGAAACCCACTGTTCTTTAAAGTTGAGACATTTTCCAGTAGAAACTCCTCTTCATTGAGATATATTTTCCCTGGAGGCAATAATATGTGCACCTTAGAGGTCTCTACCAATATACTTTCAAATAAGGGCTCAAACTCATTGATTGGATTATAAAGCAGATATCTTTCAAGGGCTTTTCTTAAATACTCTTGTGCATTGATTCTGGATACTAACTTTTGTAAAAAACAAGGTGCATAGAGGCTTGTATGCTCTGCATATGCAAACAAAAAAGACCTTTTATAGTGGAGATAATTTTGCAACACTTGTTGAACTTCGTGTTCCAATTTCAGTGAAATTTTGTTGTGGGAATTTGTCCCAGCTTTCCCAGACTGTTGGGCATTACAAAGAAAACTTTGAGTCTAAATTACTAAAAAATTTATAGTGGAAGCTCTGAAGAAATAGAACAGTTTCAACTATGTTTCTTTTTGTTATTTTAAGATTTTTACAACTTGACATTCTCTTTAGACCACCATATGTTGGGAGAGGATCTTAAGTTTCTCCAGTGTGTCGTAATAGTGGTCATGTAGTAGTGCTCTTTACCACCAAGGAAATGGCCTTGTACTTAGTTGATGACATAATTGGTTGATATTATTTCTATGAATGACTATTACCATAATGAATATGACCTTATTGTCTTTTCATGTGTCTTCTGTTCCATAAAAGATAGCATATTTCTAATATGTTTGATTAGATACTAACTTGCTATCAATGTACCAACTATACAATATTGCCAATGCAAAAAGGAAAATTTCTTATATGTTTTATTAAACACTAAATTTTTTTATGTGTTTTATTAGCCTTGAATTTGTGAGGTATCTGTCAAAGTCCCCAGTGCCACCTTCAGTTGTACCTATAATACCACTTGAACTCTCCTTCCCCATAAACACCAAACAATTCAATCATCACTACTATCATTGCAAAAAGAGGCTTTATAATCATATATTGAACAATGCCAAATTTAACAACTTGGAAGAACCATTGCCCAATCCTCCCTAGATTAAAGAAATAATTCAGAGGGAAGGGTTGCTTTACAAATCCCTTTTCATGAAAAGCTCTAATAGGGGTGTTGTGGCATTTGAATGCCCCTGCCACTTCGCGAACTCAATAGTTCTTTCCTCCCCACCCAAGCAAGCTATGAGATATCTTCCAACACAATACATGGCAAAGGAATCATTGTAGTCTTGTTGGATTTCGACATCAACATCAATTGCAGGTTTCGCTAATGAGGAAAATGATTCAAATCGGGATTCTTGTAAGGTAACATATGCTCAAAGAGAAGGAACATTAAAAGAGCACACAATAAGTACATAAGTGACAGTAACAATGATTTCCCACATGTGGAATGTATTCCCTTCTCTAATGAAAAAATAACTCAACAATCTTCAAGGAATTTGTATATTTTGCAATACTTCTCTTAAGTTTGTAAAATTTCCATTCCCCCCTCCCTCCCAGTGAATCAATTTTGCACAAGTCAATCTTTTTAGATGCACAACTCAATTTCATCATTGATCAGAAATATTTGAGTTTCCTTAAACCAAATTGTACATTGAATATTAAAAGGGGTCACCACAAATATTTTATTTTTTATTGGAAAGGTTAGCCTATATTTCAAAATCATTGCAGTAATACTTGATAATTTATATTCAATCCATAAAAAAAAACTAGTTGGATTTTATTTTCGGCAAACCATCAATCTGTAATAACCCTAAAAATATTAGAAAATATGGAAAAATCTACAGTAACCTTCTTGTGTACATATGTTTAATTTGGTTTTTGACTGTCACCATAGCGGGAAGGAAAAAAATACAAATCACCTACAGAAAGAGGCCACGAATCCATATCTATATGAACAAGGAGAATGCTATAACATATATAAGCTAGGGAACAACAATCAATTATTTTAAAGACACATCTTTTCCTTTTTTACTTGGAATGAAAGCATGGAAAACCGCAGAGTACTTCCACAAATCCACTTCTATATGACCAAGGGAAATGGTATTACACATATAATAAAGGGAACAATAATCAATTCGTTTGGAGATATATCTTTTATTTATTTTTTACTTGGAATGAAAGCATGGAAACCCCAGAGTACTTCCCCACATTTCATGGATGGTAAACCAGGAAAACCATTGGCCTTGATCATGGGGTCTCACTCCGAGGGAATCGGAGAGAGTTGAATCGACAAAAACTAGCAACAATAGTAAAGAACTTCACGTGACATGTTTGAATCTACTCTAGAGCATTGGGCTAGCCCTTGGGGTTAACATTTTGGAGAGACATCTATATAATGTAAATCCTTGTCACTACCCTCCATGTTGTACCCTTTAATTATGATAGTCAATGATGTCATATCCGTGTGTAACTATTTGGCAAACAATTATCGGTGTACAAATTTCATATTCCCATATTTATCATTTATGTCAATGAGTGTATTCTCAGCGAAAACATTAAGATTGATCCTATTCTTCAAGCAGATTTGAGAGGCCACATGCCCCTATAATATGGCAGACCCCATGGAGGGTAGTTGATAGCTTGCTAGTATTTGAACATGCTGTGTTGTATATCTATTGAATCCTAGCATTTTTATTGTGGGGTAGGAGGGAATTGAAGTATTATTTCCAAAAGTGGTGTGCTTAGGAATATATAGAGGGTAAACACTGAGATCTGAGCAAGGACTAGTGGTATTAGCTAGGTCAATGCAAATAATTTATTAATTTCTTGCAAGCTACAACAAGGCAACAAAAATGCTTGGTACAATTTTTTCTTTCCAAGCAGTCTAAGTTCCACCTAAGTTTAGGAAGATATGAAAGGTAAACCCTGAGATCCAAGCTAGGACTAGTGGTATTAGATAGGTCAATGCAAATTATGTATTAATTTGTTGCACACTATGACAAGGCAACAATAATGCTAGGCAAAAATTGTGGTTGCATCCGAGAGGCCACATGCCCCTGTAATATGGCAGACCCCATGTAGGGTAGTTGATAGCTTGCCGGTATTTGAACTTGCTATGTTGTATATTTGTTGAACCCTGGCCCTTGAATTGTGGGGGAGAGGAGGGAATTGAAGTAATATTTCCAAGCAGTGTGAGTTCAAGAAGATATAAAGGGTAAACCCTGAGAGCTGAGAAAGGTCTAGTGGTACGAGGTAGGTTAATGAAAATTATGTATTAATTACTTGCATGTTACATCAAGGAAACAACAATTATGGGTACAAATTTTTCTTTCCCAACAATTTGACTTTAGAAAGATATGAAAGGTAAACCTTGAGATCCGACCAAGGACTAGTGGTAGTAGGTAGGTCAATGTAAATTATGTATTAATTGCCTCTACATTATAACAAGGAAACAATAATGCTAGGCACAAATTTTGGCTAGATCTGAGAGGCCACATGCCCCTGTAATATGGCGAACCCCATTCAGGGTAGTTGATAGCTTGCCAATACTTGAACCTACTCTGTTTACTGGATTGCTAGTTTCTATCCATAGAAAATTCTAGGGGTGAATCTTAGCCTATGGGTGAAATGAAAAACACTCTAACTTGGAACTAGACCACACATTTCCTTACCAAAATTATGTGTGTTGGTACCAAGTTGTAATAAACACAATAATTTTAATATAAAAAAATAAAACAATAAATGAATTGACACATATTAACTAAATTACATGACTAGCCTCTCAACCGTTATGACTAGTCAATGCTATGTACACCATCACACGGCTTTGTAATTATATCATTCATCTCATATCCTCCCTTTTTTTTAATACATGAGAAATATATTTATATTCCATATGAGGAATACACATATTTCAGTCCTCGAGGGATTAGTTAGACAACAAGGCTCATATCCATTACAATAAATACTCATTATGAGTTCAACAAATTGTTAAATGTAGGATTTCTCCCTACCACCTGCGCTAAACCTAGTTAACTTTCTGTGAGAGATATCTGTATATTCCATATAAGGAATATACTTGTTTATGTTCTTGATGTATTAATTAGCAAGTCTTGAAGCCATTACAAGAAATACTCATTATGAACTTTGTTAGCACTTTACAAAGTTTTTATTATTCAGTGAAACATTTGCCATGATTTTACAAGATAATATAATCTGGTGAGAGATTCGCGATGATTTTACAATATAATATAGTCTAGTGAGAGATTCACCAAAAATATTATATACACATATTATATTATTGATAAAATCGTCTTTCATTTTTCCATGTATCATGGGGATTCATCCATTTATTACACATATAGATTTAGGGGGGTTCTTAAAATTTTCCTTGGCCATTTCTAAGTAGGTGGATCAAAATACACCATGTCGGATTAATTTTACCATAGTAAAATCACTTTCACCATGGGATGCAATTTAGTAAACAATTCTTATTAAATTATATTCTGATTAAAATAAAACAGAAAAAATTATTCCTTGTAACATTTGAGTAAATACCATAGGAATAATTAAATAAATTACTATTTATTTATTATTCCTTATTTGCATTGTTGGAATAATTATGAAATCACTATTTATTAATTATTTAAATTTCACACCATTCTTAATCCTTATGAAATAATTAATAAATCATTTTATTTGTCAAGTATTTCTAAATAAAGATATTTGACCATTTTGAATATCTTTTCGCTCTCCAAACAATATAATAATATATTCCTGATGGTTAGATCTTGATTTGGTCAATATTATTTTATTATTCTCCATTTTCGATATTAAGTCAATACTTTATTATAAATAGGAGGGTTTTCCATTAATTCTTCATCATGATGGTTATCATCGTCACCAATATCGTCTCTTTTCTTTTGAGCTCCCATTTGATTTATTCACATTGTTCTGGTTTCTTCACACGTTGAGAGAGAAGTTCAATTACTAAATCATCAAGGACATCAAATGACCCATCCCATGGAGAGGGATTTGTAGACCCTTTTGCAGATCTCCTTCAATAGGTGTCATCAGTAAAATTATTGTAGGTTTTAACCCCGTACAGAAATTACCTGCATACGAATTCTAAATCACAGAAAAATAAACAATGCAAGAGCATAACACATAAAAAACACATATGCACAGAGATTTTCCCCTGGATCCCAAAACCGGGACTACCAGCTTGATTTT
>APFE031421659.1:19020-43958 GCA_000404065.3 Pinus taeda | reverse complement strand
TATATATATATATTTGGAGATTTTATTGAAAAAGACAGTTTAGGGCTTTGCAAAGATTTGTTGTTTTGTAAATTTTGTTTTGTCAAATATGATAATGTTTTTTGAGTTTCATTAAGCAAGTATTGGGTGAAACAATTCTATGCAAGGTAGAAAAAGCTACAACTTCTAAGGAAGTATGGAAGATCTTGTAAGAAGAATTTGGTGCAAGGGGGAGTGACATGCGCCATCAGGGTATGCCATAAGAATAAGCAGAGAAGTCAACCACAAATCTCAAAGTAGATTAGCAAGACCATGAGAGGACAACAGATCTTGGAGAATCTCACTCAAAAGTGGATGATGGTTGTCAAGACCATAAAATTGAAACCCATTTTGCAAACATGCATATGGATGAAGAAGATGCAACAAATATTGCATAGAGAGAAGCAGAAGCCTCTATATGTGAAGCAAAGCAAGAGCATATAAATGCTTAAAGACTCCACTGTAATGTGGATGGTGTAGATGATGGTGAATCCCACTGTGATGAAACACATGTAGATGATGATTGCAGAGTGAGATGTGAATTAGTGAATCCAACATGGATTTGGTGAAGTTGAATGCTTGGACATCCCACCATAGTGTGGATGAACACTATGTTGATGCTATGTGTGGTTTATTTTCTGAAACAGGGATTGATTGTGGCAATATGGTAAGCACCATGTTTGATGAAGAATTGAAGGTTGAAGCTTCTAGTAAGATATGAAGTAATTGGAACTGCTCATGAAGTAGTATGTGATGTAGTAGCAGGCAATGATCAAGAAGAGGATAAAGTGATTGAAGAGTTTTTGACAAGAATATCCACTAATAGCATAACTGTGGAAGACAACCTTCATGCAGTAGAAAAGAATGTAGAGAATGAAGAGGTAGCACAAGAAGCTCTCATTGAAGAGCAAAATAAAGATGTTTTTAACATTGTTTTTGAATATGCAATTGTTCATAACAGTATGGACGCAAAAGTTGAAAACAAAATTGTTAATAAATTTGATGCAGATTTGAAGATTATTGAAGAATGGATTTAGAAATCAATTGAAAAAATTGATGTGAATCTTAAAGCAGTAGCTGCAATAAAAAAATTGAATGAAATAGTAAATAACGATTTTCAGTGTGCAGATTAGAAGAAAAAAGCTGCAGTACCTGATAAGTATCAATTTGTTGAAAAAGCAGAGAGGAGAAACACAATAATTAACACATACAAACCATAGAAGTTTCTGCTTTTCTCTATTGATCACACAAACTTGATTCTTACAATGAACCAAGTGAAAAGTATTATGCACACACTCTAAATTTAACTTTTACTAAAATATAACTTAACTTGAACTCAATAAACTTTACTCTCCTATATTTAACTACTCTTACATACCAGAGTAATTACAAATTCTAATAATCAAAACATGTATATCTATTCTCTCTTTCACATTTGAAATAGCTTACCTAAACAGTATCATAAGAAGAAATCTCTCTGACCTGGAAAGCTTTCCTGTAGAATCATGTTCTAAAGGCAAAATTTTATATTCAATTATTATATAGACCTTTTATTAGATTAAAAGATTATTTTAATAAAAATTACTACTTTTCAATATCTAAATTAATTAAATAATAAATTTGAAAATTTAAAATTTCTATAACTTATAAACTATATTATTTTCTCCACAAAGTATCAATGTAAGATGCCTGTCGGCGCTGAACTGTTAACTACTCGGATATTGCTTCGCCCATTTCCGTAGTACGAACAAGGTACTAGTTCTTGAAAATGGTGTTAAACGTTTGTCACATTAAAAATACTTAATATGCGTTTGATATAGCAAAGGCTTTCATTAAATATAATAAACCAAAGTTATTGCACACAAAAAAATCTATTGCAATATAGAGAATGTCTTACCAATGTTACCTTATTAATTATGTATAAAAAATTTATGGGTCAACTTTAATGTTGTCATATTAAAAATATTAATATGGTTGATATAGCCAATGGCTTTATAAATATAATTAAAAAAATATTGCAACAAAAAAATCTATTGCAATATAGAGAATGTCTTACCAATATTACCTTATTAATCATGTATAAAAAAGTTATGGGTAAACTTTAACTTGACAAAAAAAAGGATCTACACATCTTATTGTAAAATGGATCATTTTGCTAAATAAATTTTACTTATATACTAATTTTCCCATCTAATTAAAATACGAGCTTATTAGAATTGGAATAATCTTAAATCTCTAGGAAATTGGTGGGCGGGGTAGTTTAGTTTGAAAAAAAAATAAAATTACACATCTTATTGTAAAATGGACCATTTTAACAAATAAAAATTGCTTATACATTAATTTCCCCATCTAATTAGAATATGAACTTATTAGAATTGGAATAATGTCAAGTCCGGAGCCATGTGGCACGAATCTAATTTTTTAAATTTATTAAAAGTCAATGCAACCTAAAAAAACTCAAACTCTATAATACACTACTATCGTTGATAAGCATTAAGACTACGAATATGCTGAAAATAATCCATTTTGCTAAAATACATATGTTTATATATTAATTTTCCCATCTAATTAGAATATGAATTTATTAGAATTGGAATAATCTCAAATCCATAAAAAATTGGTGGGCACGGAGCCACATTGCACGAATATAATTTTTTAAATTTATTAAACGTCAATGCAACCTAACAAACTCAAACTCTGTAACACACTATAATCGTTGATAAGCATTAATACTAAGCATATGCTGACCATAATCCCTTAAGAATTAATCTAAGTCATTAATTTTAAAAAAAAATCAACGGATCTTCATCCACATTAAGTTAAAATAAGAAGCATTGCAAATATATGTAAATAAAGTTCAATAATCAAAATATGATTTGAATGGAGTGTGTTTTGATGGGGAAACTAACTCACTCAAAATTTTAAGTGCTTTTCCAAATAGTATATAAAGTGAAGAGGTTTTTAGTTCAAATATTTTAATCATTAAAGTGTGTTTTGAATGAGTAAATGGAGAATTTGTTTAATAACTAAAGTGTGTTTTAAAATAATATATTTAAAAATATTGTAAAAATTGTTTTCTAAATAATGCATAAGTATTGCAAATATTATTCTTACTTTTTTTTAGGCTTTTTTATTGAAAATCATTCTCCAATTTGTTGACCTCTTAGATTGGAGTGTTGTTAAGATATTCCCTCGACTAATTAATTACATATCAATGATAATTTTACTATCTGGAGACACAATTTGATGTATTAATATTTGTAACATTATTGATGTTAATGTAAAGTACTCTCAACTTATTTTGGTACCAAAACAACCATGGGCGTACTCCATCACAAGAAAGCCCAAGGACATGGCAGGAGTAGATTTCTTGGAGTGATATTTGTTGTGATTATATGTTAGTTTGTTGTCATTTATTGGTTGGAGCAAGAACTAGAACCGTGCATAGGAACCACCATTTGATGACACCGCTGGCAGAGGTTTCTGGATCAAATATTGAGTCAAATAAAGTGTAAAATGGAGTGTTGTTGTACTTGTTGTGTATATTGTTGTAGATGCACTACCAAGGATAAAGACTTGAAGGGATTTATTGTTCATGAGATAGACAAGCAAGCTACATTACATTATGTTAGAGGAAGGTAACTCATGGACTGGGTAGGACAACTAATAATGATGTTTCAAATTAGAATTATTCGTAGGAAGAAGAAAAAAAATGGAAAGGAAAGAGTAGAGCTTTTCTTGAGGAGTTAATATTTGTACCTACCATGAAAGCAGAGATGTCATTTTCTATTGAATATTTGAAATGTTGACATGCCCATGCAAGTTTTCAGTGCATGTCCTTAATGGGTATCCATCATGTACCCTTTATGATTGTAAATTGCATGAAAGTAAGCACAATTGTTGGAGAAGTCGCTGAAAATAACCATTATTTGTGTGTGGGAAGCTCAACATCGAGCTCAAGGAGAGGATTTTAATTTTTGGGGGATTAGGAGGCTTAACATGAATTCTCATTGCTAATTAGTTGATAAAAATAATTGGTTGGAAATGACATGGATAAATTGGATCGTTGGAAGAATTCATCTAATTATGCAAATTTTAATGGTCATCCACAAATAAGTTTACCTTCATCTCTATTAGAAAATTCCTCTAATGTACCTAGTAAGCATGGGCATGGGCCAACCACTTTAGTTGAGGAGATTTTTGAAGAATTATATAGATTAGTGTCTCACATAGTCAATGGATAGAGATTCTGAAATTAGGGGTCCCCTATTACAAAGGTTATGCCATTTTCACATCTTATTTCAGTATGTCGAAGAAATAAAAGGGCATTCATTAAAGAAATGCTTTGAAAACTCTCTTATGGCAAGACTTTATTTTTTTGTAATTTTCAATTATTAAAATACTTGAGTTTGTATAAGAGTTATATTGGGTATAGTCAACTCAATATGTGAGTGTGAGTTTATTAGATTTCACCACTCTAACAACTACCTCGTGAAGAAGAGAAACTCTGAGACAAAGATTGTACCAAAATGAAACATTAAGATGCCTAGGAAGTGAATAACAATAGAGGAGGAAGATCATATTATTTTCATACATGTTTGTTATTATCTCTTGTGTTATGTGGAGTCAACATAAACAACGGAACAATAACAAATAATGTTTGTGCTAGCAATAGAGATGGTGGATAATATTATGTGGTATGTTGAATAATAGTAGACTCATAGTCGGATTATAGTGTAAGCCACACCATGTAATTGTAAGCAAGTCTATGATGTTTTGTAATGGTCCTTGAAAAGTTTGTAATATTATGCACCCATGTCAATTGTGATGTAAGCTTGATAAGGCATGTGTACCCTCGTAAAGTTCATGGTAATCTTAAAATTACCTTGTAAGTGCAGGTTTGTGGTAAAGCATGAACAAATTTGTAGTAAGCCTGAAACTGCTTGTGAGATGGAAACGGGTAGGGATTCTTGTAGCCTACTTGAATGTCAGTTGACAAAACTCAAAGCATGGATGAGGGTCTGCCAAGAAAACCTAAATCATGATTGAGGGTCAACAGAGAAGACTCGAAGCATGGTTGAGGCTTAGATGGTAGAACCTAAATCCCGGTTGAAGGTAATTCGACAAAACTAAGAGCACGGTTATGGGTAGTCCAAGGAAGCCTAGGATGATGATGATACAAGGGGAATTAAAGGTACATGTATAGGTACATGTAGACAGACATATGGTTCAATGAACCATGTACACAAAGGAAATCCTATTAGATCGATGGTTGCAATGGTAAGGTACCCAATTATTGCAATGGATTTTTGTTCCTTTATATGGATGACAACATTTTTTTATAATGGTTTTAAACACAAGGTTGGACCATAGATAGACTTTGTTGATCTAGATTAAGACAAGTAGTTGTTAAGAGAGAGTCTTAGAGAAAATAACTCCTACTTCTATTCAATATGCTCATTAATTCTAGGAGTATATTCTTGTTAGTTAAGAGGTTGTTGAGGTCTAGTTGGTTGAAATATTCTCTCCAACTAGTTAACCTCCTATATTAGAGTGTGGTTAAAATATTCATTCAACCAATTGATTGCATGTCCAAGATAATTTTCCTATATTGAAACATAGTTTGATATATTAATATTTTTGACATTATTAATGTTAATGTAGAATGATTACAACTTATTTGTTAAGAGATTTTAAATTCAAAATATTTTAATTATCAAAGTGACTTTTGAAAATGTTAATGCAGAATTTATTTAGTAATCAAAGTGTATTTTGAATTAATTATTGGAAAATTTATTTTGGTTTATAATTAAAAAGGTTTGAATAGAAATTTTTCTTTTAAATCTAATAATATTAATAATTTAAAAAATAATAATGTAATATAGTTTTAAGAAAAAAGTCATTTTATTATCTCAAAGATGGTTTCCTTTATAAATATTAAACTTAACTTTATTTTTTTACACATTTACATTTAAATAATATCTAAAATGAAGACCCTGACCTAAAATGTGCTCTTTCAAAATCATATTATTATCGACCGCTCATTTTTGTGAATATTTGAAGCCATCTAACATGGAAAGCAATCTCCGAGTTAAAGATAAATAATATATTTTTCTTTCGTTTATGTCTAGGATTGTCTTTAAGCGGTAAGATAATAAATTTATTGATGGCTGGTTTTTCCCATTATGTGTCATTGGTATCTTTGTAATGGCTTTTTATTGTCTTCTTATCATGCAAATTTAATTATCAACATGATCATAATCATGTTCGTAAAAAGTGATATCAAATTTAATTTATTTTAAATTTGGAGAGGTTGAGAGAATATTTCAATAATCGACTCTAAAGTAAGTATTAATTGTAATACTTGTTCTTAATATTTACATTATGAAATTTTTATTGAAATCACATAAAAATGTTTTTGGATTTTGTTCTCTGCTTGATCTGGTATTCATCAACATTTTTTTCCACTTTTGAACTCTTGTATACTACTTTCTTTCTAAACCCTTGATTATGAGCTATCACTTAGTTCATTGAAGACACAATTTCTTTTGACCATTAATTTCGGCATCTAGTGAGTCTTTAAAGATTCCATTTAAGGATTTTTCAAAGATAGCTATGCTAGCTAATTCTTTTAGTTTTACATCTAGAAAATCTTTGGCACAAATTTTGTAATTCAACCTAGTATGTCCATGTGTTCAATAGTAGAATCATTCAATCAAACTCGTATTTTTATTTATTTTTCCTTTAGAAAATAGTGCAAGATCATCTTGTCTAGTGACTTCTATGTCTCATACATTCATCCTCTTTTATTGTAGTAAAAGTGCTACTATCATTTCATCAATGTTGGAGAGAAAAATTAACTTAATGTAAAAATAACATCATCATACTTCAAACATAGATTGTTTAATAAAATTGTCTTTGCATCTTCATCATCTATTTAATTTCTAATTTTTTCCAACTATCTTATATGATACTTTAGATCATTTATGTGAGTATACAAGGGTGTCTCATCGTGCATTTCAAGTTTGGATAGCTGCAATTTTAAGGAAAACTTTGCATTTATAGCTTTTTCACCAAATATCTTACTCAATTGCTCCCATATTTTTGTAGATGACATTTCCATATCTATAAGATGTAGCTAAGAATGTGAGAGAGACAAGCCAATGAAAAAATTAACTTTACCCTCCCTTTTTACATTCAATTAAGTCCTTGGAATGTATGCGTGTTGGTTATGATCACTTTACTATACTCCATTAGATTTTTCAATAGCTACATACTCTAGGTTCAAAAAAGAAATTGATATTCAAAATGATTACCTCATTCAATAGTAAATTGGTGGTGGATTTTCCCTTTTGATGCAGCGTCATCAAGAAATAATACACTCAAAAATGCATATTTATGATGGCTTCTTGAAAGAAATGTATTTCTTTGGAACATGGTGATGTCGTAATCTATAATTCTTGTCCATTTCATTGGACTTGGGGAACTTGGGATTGATTGATGATGCAGAGAGCTCTATAGTAATTATACATCAAATCATGAAAGTCATCAAATGGGTCCAACCAATTATTTAGTACTCTGATGAAGTTCACCAATATGTTATGCCTGAAGAAGTCATTGTTTGGCCCATAAAATTTAAACTACAAAGATTGAAATTATTTATTTGACTCAGATGGAAAGGAAGTCACAATTGCATCAAAGGGAAATATAATTTCACTTCCTTCACATCTCATCTTGCATGCAATTCTAAAACATACCACATCATACTCAAACTTTAAATCGTGAAGATTGTGTTAAAAATAAGATGAAGACACAAATTGCCAAGGTACATCTCGTTGCACAACTTCAACGAATGCATCCACACCAACACATAAACAATAATCTAACCTACACCTGTAAATCAATCTCACAACTCTCACATATGTTTGGGCCCTCTCATGAGGGAGTTACACACCGGCCCAGTTACCAACTCTGACAACAACTTACAAAAATCAATTTCATGCACACAAAAATCACACTACTAATTATGATTGTTTACTGAAACTATGATACAATACAATTATATAAATTTTTTCAAACCAATTTATTAGAAGCTTGGAGATAGAAGTTGAGAGAATATCTTAAAAATCTCAAAAAAAAAAAAAAAAAAAAACCTAACCAACTTAAAGTAAACATTATTTAATAAAACTAAACTTTATCTTAATAATAATAACAGAAATAACAACAACAATAACTACTTTAATAAATTAAGTTAAGTTACTTTTATCAATATTATAAAAGGAAGTATCAAAATAATTTTCTTAGGATCATTTTAAAAAACATATTAAATAGAAAGAAAACTATTTTTTGAAAACTATTACTAATAATGAAGAGTAAAAGAAATAGTATACCCTTCATTGCAATATTGGAACTTAAATCCCCAATGGGGATGTTACTCGTCACTTGATGGACTCGCTAGAGGTGGTGCCCTCCTCCTCCCAAGAGTATTGATTCCATTAAGGAGCTCATGCATTTTCTACTATGTCAACTAGTGTTTGATGGTGGTAGTGTCATTTAATATTTATGTCTCAATGGTTTTGTTTTGTGGAATAAGTATGAATGGTGGTGAGGGTATGCCCTCTACCACCTTTATTTTTTGTTTCTACATTACTCTGTGCTTATGTTGTCCTTCTTGGTTTGTTCTTCCATTGTTGAAGATAATGTGCGGTGATATCTACTTTTAGGTGAGTAGTCACAAGTTTATTGGTGTGTTAGTGAGCAAGCTCTGCCTTGTTTCTTTTATATTATTTTGATTCCTACTTTGGTGTCTTATTTTAGCTAGGTCATTCATCTCTTAATATTGTCTATCCTTAGGTTAATTCTCCATTACTTGAGGCTTTGTATTAGTCATCGGCTTCTTTGAATTTTAATTCAAGTTAGTTTTTGTGTTTTAGAGTGTATGTTTGACTAGGTGCTCAAAATTAGGCTCAAAACTCAAAGTGTCAGAATCTTGATAGAATTAGCTTCAGATCGAAGAGCTTTTCATTCTTATTCCAATGGTGCAAATGGCACTCGAATCTGAGCTCATATGAAGAAGTTAGAGCGAGTCAAAGTTCATGTTTGACTTGGACAAATGGCAGGAAAAGATGATGTGGCAAGGCCCTTTAGTGAATGGGGAAGCACCAAGTGGTAGGCCTCCATTGGCCCTACATTTTGATAATCACATATTGCAGGTGGGTCATGTTAAAGAATCGGCCCCAAGCAAGGTCAGGGTTGGAATGCGATAAATCGCAATCACATTTCGCAATAGGGAATGCATTGCAGAAATCAGCCCCCAACGTGCCTGAGTTGCGATGCGATAATCACAATTGCAGATCACAATTGCACACCACAGAAGGCAGAGTCCCACATTATGGCACCCATCAGTTCTCCACCGATTGTGATTTGTGAAGGGACCTTGTATGCAATGCGACTATGGGTTACAGTTAATAGTTCCATCGGGTCAGCCATATTGCAATTGCACATTGCCTGTCGCATTAACAGACCATAAGGCTATCGGTTTTCCACTGATTTCAATTTGTGATGG
The DNA here is from genome assembly GCA_000404065.3 of Pinus taeda. NCBI lineage: Eukaryota > Viridiplantae > Streptophyta > Pinopsida > Pinales > Pinaceae > Pinus > Pinus taeda. Next base: position 34,375 of record APFE031421659.1, on the reverse strand, counting down.
GACAGTTGGTGCCGAAATATTATGGACCACCGCGTGGTGAAATTTTCTTTGAGTTAAGGCTTTTTGGAGCTAATTTTTAGGATCATGTCGGATTTAGAGCAATTTGTGGAGAAAATAGTGGGAAAACTAAGATAGGTCATAAATTCTTCAGTTTTCCACCAAATTGGATTAAAAAAGAGACTGGATGGCCATTTTTAGACATTATGGACTCATTGGAGCAGGTTTCAGAAGCATTTGAGCATTGTAAACACATTGATTTTACATTTTTTTAACATAATAGAGAGGCCCAAGCCATTGGAAGCTGGACCAAGGAGACGTAGCCCAAGAGGGGTGAACTCCTTTATCATGTTCATGTTGTAATGTGTTTTTGATGATGTTATTTTCATGTGTATGTTGTTGTTTAGTCTCTTTTTTATGTTAAATTACTCGTAAAATTAACATAAAAACTCATCATTTCACTTGAAAAAATTCATGAATCCTTAAGCACAATAAAAGTATTTTGTTTTTAATTTGAGGAGGATTTTATCACATCAATCTAATATTCTAAATAAAATCATTTTTGGTATCAGAGCTCTAGGTTTTATTTGTAAAAGAAGGATTTAATTATTTTCACGTTGATGTCATGCTTACAAGGTTAAAATTCAAAAGGGAAGAAGGAAAGTTGGTTGGAACCCCTGAAGTTGGGTCAAGGGGAAGGAGAGCAAGGTTGCCACAATATGCAACACCAATCTAACCTCAAGTTGCAGTTGAAACTCCAGAGATCATGTATCATGAAGGAGAACCTACAAACATGATAGAAGATGAGAAGACCTTCAGAAAGGCTTTCTTTGATATGACAGAGATGGTGAAGGTCCTTTATGAAGAGAGGAATACCATGTTGCAAGGAGAAAGTTTCAAACCTCCCAAAGGAGAAGGCTCTTCAGAAGGAGGTAATGGAAATTGAGACAAACCTCCACCCTATCCACCATCTTTTTCATCTTCTTCTTCACAAGAATCTTCACCCTCTTTGACTAACACAACCCTTACTCATACTCATCATCATACTTCAAAAGGAACTGGTAAATCACCATTTTAAAAAATTGATGTTAAATTCAAGTTGCCTATGTATAATGGTGAAGTGAATGCAAAGAAGCTTAATAATTGGATCCATCAGTTGGAGGTCTATTGCAGGATTCAAAACCTTCAAGAGGATGACATAAATATTCAATTAGCTTCCTTGAGAATGGAGGGTGCAACACTAGTATGGTGGGAATCAAAGACCCAAGAAGAGATTAAAAAACATGGTAATATCTCAATTTCTTGGAATGATTTCATTGCTACAATCAAAAGACAATTCTACCCTCTAGCTTATATGCAGAAAGCCATTATGAATTGGTAGAACTTTAGACAACTTGAAGGTCAAAATGTGCAATATTACACCCAAGAATTCATAAAAAGGTCTTTGATGTTAGGTGTAGATCTGCAATCACAAGACACATTGTTGAAGTACATAGGGGGTTTACACATTTACCTTAGGCATAATATCTTAATGTTTAATCCCAATAATCTAGATGATGTGTGTGCACAAGCACCCATCTTGAGGCAAGAGGGAAAAACACTCTAGAAAAAGGTAGTGAAAAGCCATTTAAGAGTAGTGAAAACTAGGCTCTGAAATTTGTCAACTATCACAGAACCTGTGAACTATATCAACAACAGAAAATAGACTTTTCGTGGCTTTAAAAAACAAAAATGCATCATTGTAGAAGTTAGAGTATCTGTCTGTAGATAATTTTATAGCTAAGGTTCATGAATGAAATCATTTGTATGCCCATGTTGAGAAACTAAAATGGTCCAACCACCCCCCTCCAATCCCACTCCCGCTTTGAAATGCCATCAGCTACCTTGTTCTTGTCCCTATATATAATAATGACACAAAGAAGTGTGTGGGAACGCTGTCATTTATGTTGTATATCATCATGAAGTGGCTATAAAGTGAAATTTAAGAGCATTGATTCCATATATATCTATCTATCTATCTATATATATGTGTGTGTGTGTGTGTGTGTGTATATGTGTATGTGTATATCTATATTATCTATATATATATTATATATATATTATTTTTCCCTTTTTTGCAAGGAAAACTTCATGAGGAAACCCCTAGGATGCTTCACAATACTTATAGATGACATCCATAGTAAACATGTCGACAAACTAGTGCAACATACCTAGGGGGAGTCAAATTATGGACTTTCTTGCATAGACAAATACTCAATAACATTGACAGAAATTGGTTGAGTTAACCCCTCATGTGCATGTGTATTTAATACAAAAAATAGTGCACCACAAATGCAGTGGCCTAGGAATAAACACATGGTGGGAAACATCTGGTAGCAATGAGTAGAGGACAACATTGTATGGTGGATCATCATGGCTTCTATTAGTTGGCCCTAGCTCGTAACATCAAGCTTTGGGTTAATAATGATTGACTCCTAGTCATCAATTTTGGACCCAAATGGTTGCTTGTTAGGGAGCCAACGGTTTCCCTCCCCATTTGTTTTATATACTTTCTAGCCTAAAGACGAGGTTAGTCTCCCAAACCCTGAGATTGATGAGACTAGTGTGGACATGTTGGAGAGTATGTAGGTTTCTCCTTACTCATGGTACATGGGGTCCCTCAATAGCTTAATTCATTGTGTTTTCTATATTTCAGGGATCAAGTTTAAAAATTAATGTGTTTAATTAGTAGCTACACAAATTCTATAAGGTTTGGCCAGTTAATTTGTTGTTCAATGCAATTTTCATTTATTAATTACTTTCAACTTTGGTTCTAAGAATTGTTGCATATGGTGATGCATATCTATTTACCTACGCAATAGTTCATATGTATCCTTACAAGTTCTTTGTATTGAGTATTGACATTACGAGAATGGTTACCATTACCACAATGCCTTGTTCATTAGTGCATGGATGGAATGTATTGGAATGATTGGAAAGATACCTTGGCTCTCTTCTCACTAGCCAAGGGACACATTACCCAATGGACTGAAGTAATGAGGTTTTTGGTATATGTAAAATGTTATGATGTGATTAACTCATGAATTGATTTGCTAGTTCTAATTTGATATCATAGCTATAAAATTGTATAAAATAAAAACATTTTATGCTCATTAGTGCATGATTGGAATGTCTTGGAATGATTGGAAAGATCCTTGGCTCTCTTCCCACTTGCCAAGGGATACATTACCCAATGGATTGAGGTAATGAGGTTGTTGGTATATGTAAAATGTTATGATGTGATTAATGCATGGATTGATTTTCTAGTTTTAATTTGATATCATAGTTATAAAATTATATAAAATAAAAACATTTTATGTAGGACATAATATGAATACCTTATCATGCAGAAACATTATCTTGTGCAGATAACCTAGTCACATGAAATAATCCACTAGTGTTCCATAAGGGGACAGACTGCCACATTTTCGAAATTCCTTTGAGTTTTGGGTTGTTCATTTGTTTTCTTACATTTGAAAATAAATAATCTCTTAGACAATCAGAGAAAGTTTTAGTTCATACTCCAAGACCAAAAGGCAGTTTCACCCAAGTTAATATTTGCAAGAAAGCTAGTATATTCTACTATCATTATTGAGGCTACAACAATGGGGTCATGAGCTTCCAAGTAGCATCTAGCCTTAGCCCCATACATGATACTAGTTACTACCCTTGGTTATAGTTTAACGTCGTGTTTGGCAGGATTTTAGAAAAGAAAAACATAGTTTCTAATGACAAGGTTTGGTAGTTGATAGTTATTCAATGCTAAGAAGTTAGAAAAACATGATAAAACAAATCAAGACTGAGCTTAGTATGGTAGTGGGCATTAAATTATTGGAACTTTCAATGACATAATGGATCGATGCAATTCAATCTGATACTCTATTTGATTCTAGATCTTTAGATCTATTTGGGTTTATATCTAAGTATGGAAGTGGGTGTTCAATTATGGGTACTTCCAATGAAATATTATGTCACTGCAGCTCTAGCTCACACTTTTTCTAGACCTAACCCTTAGATTTAGTTTGCTTTATAGCATTAATGATATTTTCTCCCTCTCATACAGGGAAGAAACAAGCCCCAAGCCTAAGATTGTATCATACAACAGCCTAATCTTAATCCATGAAGATGTCCCTTCTCCCATCTATATATGGTCAAAATATCACTAACTCAGAGTGCATCCAAGGATCCATTTGATGGATTCCATATCACGATATCCATCAGATCTAACAATAATAATTAATCAATGCAAACCAGCTTATCATGATTCTAGCAAGACACTTCCTCTGATATTGGGAAATGAATCTTGAAATTTCTTGGGTGAACCAGTCCTGTCGTCAAAGAATTGTTAGCTTATAGAGTCAATTAGGAAAGATATATCTTTATCAACATTACATGTTCATCAATTCATATCCATAAGACTTGTTTCATTCTGCAATAGGGATGGGATCAAGGAGTTCTCCTTAGAACAAGAAGCCTCTTCATTAATCATCAATAACGACATCTACCACCAAAACTTCTGAATTTGAGACAGCTCTGCTTGCATGCTTTTAATCTGTTTGGAAACATCCATAGGATTACTATCACTATCTTGGGATTGATTTCTCTTTATCTCGTTATCCTTTTATTGTTGAGATTCTTCCTTTGTTTTTTCATTTGTTATGGTGATATGTTTCCTTAATATCAATATTTCTCTTTTTGTAGATGAATTTTATTCCTTAATCTTCCTAGCTTTCTTAGCATAAGTCTCATTTTCCTTACCAAGTTTTATGGGGATTTTGTTTGCATGACCCGCACTCTCCTCAAGATATTTTCATAGATTCATATAGTGAAGCGTGTTTCTATATCAAGACTACGTGTCTTCGATTTTGTAATTTCTAACTCTTCCAACAAAGATAGTAAGCAAATTCTCATGTCTTCCATTCTTTTTTTTGCTTCTTCAGAATATTTATGAAGCACCCTTCTACCTTCTCTTTCTTCTAATAAACTTTTCTTGAATGCCTAACTCTTGGCTTAAAGCAATAATAACTTTATTTTCTTCAAGATGCACTTGTTGTTACTATTGTCTTGCGAGGTTCAGATGGTTCTTCTTTTATATTCTCATAAGAGACTATGTTGTCTTCTAATTTCTTATTCAAAATCAACGAGTCATTCCTAGTTGCATCCCTTGATTTATTTGCTTAAGCTAGTTCATTGGAAAATTTACTTGAGTTTGGTTTTGCTTCACGTAACTTTTCCTTCAGAGAACCACGCATTGCATCTCTATCATTTTCCAACCTGGTAATTTGAAATTTCTAACCTAGACAGTGCTTATTCTCATACTATTGTAGTCAACTCACTTGATAAAGTGGAAACCTTACTTTGTAAAGATTCTGAGATTTCAATTGACCTTGCAGCTCACTTCTCAGGTGCTTCACACTTGACTTTTCTTCTTCTAATAAGGGTTTCAAGGTGGAACTTTCTTTCTCTAAGCCAACAAGGATCCCATGGCCTCTTCATATGCAATATTTACTTTTTCGTTCAACTGGTTTGGCTTCCTCTTGCTTCGCAAAAAAATAGCTTGCCTAACTGATACTAAGTATTTAAGTTTCGTTTCATTAAGTTCTTGATGCAGCTTGACCAACTTATCATTTTTATCCTCTCTCTCCATAATAGTTGATGCAAGTCTCTCGATGGATGACTCTTTCAGACGATGTCCATTTTGAATAATTTCAAGCTCCCGCTGAAACTCTTGAATTAGACCCTCTACTTGTAAGAGTGAATTTCTCATTTTCTTAGTCTTGGAAGAAATCTCTACAACCTCATTTTCTCTTCCTCTAAGAGAAGATATCAAGCTCTCAAGATCCTTTTATTTTTCTTGTTCTTTGAACTCTTCCTCCATTTTATTTTGTCTCTTAAGTTTCTTCTACATGTCCTCTTGCTCCATAAGTTATCTACCGATATTCTATGTCCATGACATTAGCTAGAAGTCTAATCCTAAGATATGTATGTGCAAGAGATTACTTCACCTTGTGTAATCATGAACTCATTTATCATGCAGTGAAGGAGGTGATAGGAAAAGAGACTGACTTCATCACATATTCCTTGAATTAGTTGCATAATATTTCTTCTTTCTCCTCTTTCCAAAAATTGTTCTTTCTCATTGTATCTTCTTCTAAGAAATATTTCAACTCTCGACCTTCATATGTTTTCTTTTTATGATCTTTTAGACTAGGATCTTGATCATTTGCAAACTCTAGATCCCATGTGGACTCACCAACACAAGCTTCCCCAACTCAAACTAACACAAATGAGTTGTAATTGCTATTAGTAAACTATAGTTCATATGTTTCTTCTGACTCAACCAAATCCAATTCTGTCCAGTGCTTATCTAAGAAAACTTGTTCTTCTTGAGCCTTTTGTGCCTGTCTCATATTTATTTTCTTTGCTCTAGATTCTCTCAAAGAGAAGATAGTAAATTCATCATCAGTTTCTTCAAGAGGTGATGTCATTGACTCTTCCTCATCCCAACTCTGGTAGCTTGTTAATTTTCCATAAGGATGTATTGTTCTTTTCTTTTGGAAATTACATTACATCTTTTACACATAAAATTCACCCCACAACATTATAACATTACATCTTTTATAGTTTCATTGTTTGAAAATTTAATTACTTGAAATATATTACAACAAAATTTTGTAAAGAATTCAAGAAAAGGGATACAAGATTTGTAAAAAGATTGAAATTATAAATGCATATATAAATCTTTGTGATATTCATCTTCAACTTTAACCTTTCCAATTACTTTCCTTTTTCTGATGATCCGGATTTAAACAGGAACACAAAAAATTATAGAGGTTACCATAAACACAGAGATGCAGTGGAAATAATACTTCATTTCATTAATGTAAAACACTGAAATATGCTTACAAATAGAAATGGAAATAAACCAACTAGGATGATGGTAGCTTATCTCTGAGAAGAGATGTGGCGGCTACATGCCTTTGAACTGTGTTACAATGAGGCTTGAAGGCCTATTTATTGTTGAGAAACAATGGAAAACCCTAAACATCCAAAAAACTAACCCTAGAAGATGAAATGCCAAACTGTGAGCCCCGTTTGGGTAAATTGGTACATCAACTTCCCGGGGTCGTAACTTTGGCATACGATCTTCATTTAATGTGCACAATATCTTGTCCAAAAAACGTCGTTTAGGGCCTCAAAATGGCTCTGGAAGTTCACGGCATGAAAAACTACTAAAAATAGTAAATTATGCTACAATTAAGGAAACTAAAAAGATGAAAGAAACAATGGTGGGGGTCCAAGTGGACTTGGTGGGGGGCCACCAATATCCACCTGGATCATTCCTCCCCCCTTGGGAAGCAATGGTCCCCATTACGTTGAGTTCCTCCATGAGATGAGGAAACTTCTGCTGAACTTGGTCCTTGGTGAGCCACTTTCCCTAGTGAAGGAGTTGGCCTGCTTTGACAACTCGATACAGTTGGATATTCTACTGGTAAGTGTGCTTGATCTGTATGTCCATGATATGATCATTTTCAACTTGTTCCATGCAATCTGTATTTAACTCTGTGGGTGTGAGTTGTTCTACAATGTCGAATGTGTCTAGTAATGGTGGAAAGTATGGGCGAAGGCGGTCCACATTAAACACTAGGTGGAGGCCAAGGAATGGGGGAATGCTGAGCTCAAATGCATTATCTCCCATAGCCTTGGTAACGGAGTGGTCTAAGTTTCTGATAGGCTTTGGTAAGGCATTCCTTTTGCACATGCAACTAGACTTTGTCGCCCACCTGAAACTTGTGTGGCACCCGATGTTGATCTTGTCGCTGGTTGTACTTGGCATTTGATTTCTCCAGAATGTCATGGATTTGCTGGAAAATATGTTGGATGTGCTCAATGAAGCTATTTTCCTTATATGTTTTGGACTAGACATGAGCTGAATTTGCATGAGTAGCTGCAAAGGGCATGGTCACATCAATGGGACATAGTGGCTATAATCCCAAGCCCACCTGAAAAGGGTTGTGGCTAATCGAGCTGTGGAGAGCCCAGTTGTAGTTGTGTTGAACATAGGGGAGGCTCTCGCCCCATGTGCATGGATTCTTTGAGTTGTACATGCGCAGAATGTGTACGATCATCCTGTTGACAACCTATGTCTAGCCATCAGTTTGAGGATGGAAGGTTGTGGACTTAGTGAGTTTGGTGTCCAGCATCGACCAGAGACTGGACCAAAATGTATTGAGGAACCTGCTGTCCCGATTTGAGATGATAGACTGTGGGATCCCAAAGTGTACCCACACTCATTCAAAGAAGAGTTTAGTAGTGGCTTATGCTATGATATTCTTCTTACAGGCTACCATAATGGCCATCTTCAAGAACTCGTCGACGACCACAAAAACACAGTTGTTTCCATGCTTAGTGGAAGGAAGGCCTGACATGTAATCCATGGAGATGGATTCCCAAGGTTAACTATGGGTAGGCAACATGGTATAGAGGCCTTGCTTATTGATGGTTGGTTTGGAAATGGCATAGGCAATGCATGATCTAATGTACTTCCTGACATCTTGTCAAAGATTCAGCCAATAGAAATACTTCTGCAGAACTGCCACCATTTTCTCGACCCCGAAATGCCTAGCAACCTGGCTGTAGTGTGCTTCCCAAATCATCTCAGCATACTCGCTTGAAGAAACACAAAGGTGACCCAGGCGGCATAACAGGGCATCTTGGAGGTGAAAATCTGGAACAAGCTGACCCTCCAGGAGTTTCTGGTATGTGTGGCCATATTCCAGGTCGCTTTTGTAGAGAAGTGGCCAATCAGAAGTCTCATGCCCACAAGAGTTGAGCATAGTGGTTAACACAATGATCGGTGGTTGACTGAGGCAATCTGCAACATTATTGGTGCCGCCCTTCTTATACTTGATATTCAAATGGAACTGTTGCAAGTATGTGGACCACTTATGATGGCAAGCATTCTACAATTTAACTTGGGTCTGTATCAACTGCAGGGGTCGGTGGTCTGTGTGGATGACTGTTTCCTTCCCCAAAATGTAATGCTTCCATTGTTGGTATGCCTGCACAATGGAATACATCTCTTTGTCATAAGTGAGATACCTCTGGATTGTGTTTGGAAGTGTCTCACAGTGATATGCCACTGGATGCTCGTGTTAAGAAAGGACTGCCCCAATGGCATAGTCAAAGGCATCTATCTCGAGCTTAAATGGTTGTTGCAAGTCTAGTAATGCGAGCATTGGTGCCGAGAAGAGGCAATCTTTCAACTCTGTGAATGCCTTCTGTTGAGATTCAGACCAAAAGAATTTTTCTTTCGCTCCTCCCTTGGTGACTTGACTCAAGGGCCAAGTGATATGAGAAAATCCCAACATGAACCTACAGTAGAAGTTGGCAAGACCTAGAAAGCTGCAGAGCTCTGTTCGAGTGGTTGGATATGGCCAATCCCGAATGACTTGGATCTTGGCTAGATCCACATGCACCCCCTGTTCATCAATAATCTATCCCAGATACTGAACCTGGGTCATGCCAAAAGTGAATTTCTCCAAAATGGCACATAACTTGTGCTGCCGCAGTGTTTGGAGAACCTGTCGGATGTGGGGGAGGTTTTTTTCCCAACTTTGGCTGAATATCAGGATGTCATCCAAGTATACCACTACAAATGAGTTAGTGAATGGCCACAATATGTCATCCATTAGCCTCATGAAGGTTACACGAGCATTCATCAATTCAAAAGGCGTAACCAGCCATTCGAAAAGGCCCTCCTTGGCTTTAAAGGCATTTTTCCACACATTGGAGGGTTCGATTGGTACCTGGTGATATCCTGACTTCAAATTGATCTTGCTAAAATATTTCCCCCCTTTAGTTGGTCCAGGAGGTTATCAATCCATGGGATTAGGTACCTATTACGAATAGTGATCTTGTTCAGTGCTCGATAGTCAATACAGAGTCTCCAAGTCCCATCCTTCTTCTGTACCAACACGATCAGGCTCCCACAAGGCAATGAACTCGGACGAATGTGAACTTTCTGTAGTATGTCCTAAATCTGCCTCTTGATTTCATCATTCTCCAGAACGGAGCATCGATAGATTGGTCCATTGGGCAGCGGAGCACCTAGAGTCAGATCGATGTAGTGCTTGACCTGACAGTGTAGAGGAACCCCTGCAGGGGAGGTGGAGATGTCCTTGTACTCCTCCACAGCCTTGTCCATCTATATAGTTTTCGTGCGGAGGGGCCCTGTTTGGAGGTCATGGCCATAGTCTTCTTCTTTCCTTGAGGGCGTATTGTCAGGAAAACAAATTTCCCAGTTTTGAAAATGAGCTTACTGCATTTTTTTGCAGTAACCAAAGAGATGGCGGTAGGTGGTGCTACCTATGGCATCCTGTACAACTTATTTCCCAAAGTAACAATAAGAACATGGGGCCTTGATTCATACACGACATGTCGCTTCCACAAGTATGGTTGTCCTAATAACACATCACAAAATTCAAGGGGATAAATGTCACACAATACCTCATCTGTGAAGGTCTTGATATTGTATGGAAGGTGACATTGCTGGCTCATGTGAAGATCTCGTTCTTGGTGAAGCACCCGATGGTGTACGATTGTGGATGTGCTATGGTCAATAAGCCTAGTCGCTTCATGACCTCTACTGAAATTAGGTTCTTTTGGCTCCCGCTGTTGACAATGAATTGTAGCAGGGAGCCCTTTACCCACATCTAGGAGTGGAAGAGACGCTCCTCCTCCTCTGGATCTTCGAGTTCCTCCTTCTAGATCATCATGGTGGCAATGGTGGCATTGGGCTTTGCATCGATGATCTACTTCCCTTTGTCATTCCACTTGTCGGGTTTTGACTCAGAGGTAGAACATTCATCTGATTCTGAAAACTTTAGCTCGGCCATGAGTGACTGCATGGCCCGACACTCACTTGTGTTGTGAGTGGAGCTCTTATGGAACTCACACCACTGTCCACTGTCTTTTTTTAGCTTCACGGTGTTGTTCTTTGCTTGAAACTTTGGTGGGTTGTCTTGGGATAGCCCACCTTGGATTTTTCCTTTCTGCGGTTTGGGGGCATCTTTCCCTTGCTTCAAATTCGCAGATCCAAAGTCTCGCTTCTTCTGTTTAAACTTTTGCTTGATCTTGACGGCATATTGGTATGCCATGCCGAGTGAGGAGATGTTCAGGAATTCTATTCCTTCTTGGATGTACTTGTGTAGGCAACTGCGGTATTTGAGTACCAAATGCTGCTCTGAATCCTTGATACCCAACTTTGTGCGAAGGGTATGGAAACTATTGGTAAACTCTAGCATGTCTTGGTCGCTTCCCTACCACAACGTGGTCCACTTTATGTATTGATCCTCATAACTTCCGACAGGGTAGTACTGCTCCTTGATGGCATCCTGGAATTAATTCCAAGTGGGTGCGACTGAAAATAGTGAGCCTATACCTTCATCCTTCTGCTTGTAGTAGGTTTTCCACCAGTCCTTGATGTGGGGGGTGTAGAAATTCCCACTGTAGATCAATAGATTATGCAATAGACTAAATAAAAATACAAGATCTAGTTCTACAACAAACTTTGTGGAAGCTTAATCGAATTGAGCAAGATCAGTGAGAACACATATAACTGAGAATGAGAAATCAATCACACATAACATAGAAGAAATAACTCGGGGAAAGACTCAGCCTAAAACCCCAATCTCTATATTATCATACAAGTGGAATTATCTTCAGATTACAAAAATAATCAGCTCACAAGCTAGCCTGCTCCCTCTGCAATCCAACTGCTTCTCATAGACAGTCAAAGGCTCTCACAACCTTCTCCTCTACCCTCCAAGCCTCCTATTTCCTTGCGCAGTTTTTCTTGGGGTCTAGTGCTTCCACTTGTGTGAATTCCCACCTCACATTGCTCACTTGGCTCAGAAATAACTACACAAACCTAAAGGAGATAATTCCTTCTACATGGATGAGTTTCCTATATAGAAAAAATCCTCCAACTGATAGTACACTTTCCCTTCCTCTGATTTCAACTGGGTCTCTGACTGAAATGACATGCATGAGTTATTTATGAGAGAATATTCAGTTATATGGAGAGCAACAGTTACATGCATGCAAGCATTAACTAACTGAAATCACAATTAATTCAACAAACTATGTGAATTAATCTAAGTGGACTTAACTCAGATAACTAAGCTAACTAATTACAACTCAATATTACAAATCATCCTTATCTCTTTAACTGATGGATAAATTCCTCAATTAATGGAGAAATTTTTGCATGTCCCCACATAGACTTCATGTTTGATTTTCTACAACTAATTTACTCAAGATGAATTAATTAATTATTTTATAAACAACTGCTAAAATCAAATTCGAATTTTACTTCTCAATTTTAGTTCAAAGACTAACTAAAATTGGAATCCATCTAGAAATGCTATTTTTAGCACTTCCATTTTTCATTCCTTGTTGCTATGTCCAACACTGGTACCTAAACTGTTATTTATAGCACTTCTATTTTTAGAATTTCTTGTTGCTATTTTCAACACTCCCTCTCAACAAGAAAGGCATTCAACTCGAACCAAATCCTGAACCTTTGGAATGTCCTACATACAACACTTCTCCCAAGTGTTGTTGCTCCAACAACTCTAGAAACAAAAAAATCTCCTAACTGACCTCCCTGTTGGGCTAGAAACATCCTCTGATGTTGAAGCTTCCTCTGTTTCTGACAAGTTCTCCCTCTATGACCTCTGAGCTGCTACAACACTCCATGCATCTCGCACCGTTGCACACCTCTCTGTGCCATCCTACATTGGTGCAACACTCCTATGCCTCTCGCATTGTTGCAACCGGCTAGCTCTGCATTGTCTTGGGATTCTTGCACTGTAGCTCTCTCTGCTGCTCCATTTGCATCTGTCTCTACCCACTCATCTAGTCCTGCTACTCCTCATCAGGGCTCTCGTAGAAAATTTGAATCCAAAAGTTTGGGTACCTCAAGGAACCAACCCCTATTTCAACTTTTGTGGGACGATCTCTCCACATCACCCTACCTCCCATCTAGAGGTATGATTGCATGTGATCCCTTTGCCCTTTTGGCTCAAAATTTCCCCCTACTAGAGGTCTCTGCATGAGTAGATGTCTTTACTCGATCTCCTCTCAGCTTCTCTATTTGTGGCTACTCCACAACCTCTTGAAGTTGCTTCATCAATTGTGGCTCCTCCATAATTGTCTGAGACTTTTTTTGGCACTGCATGTTGAGAGGTAATGTATTCTCCCTCTCAACCACCAAGTCTCCATCAATTGCCTTTCTCCTCAAGGCTTTGCATGCATCTTGAACCTCAAGAGAATACAGGTTCTTGACTCGTGAACCAATCTGCTTCACCTATCTCGTGGTGATGTGTCGAAGGAAAACCTTTCCCTTACTAAAGACTACATCATAGCCTTTGTCTTCCAACATTGCAATCGACACCAAATTTTTCCTCAGTCCTCGTACATACTTGACATCGGTCAAGGTAATGCAACTATGCCTACTCCTGAGACACTATACTTTTCATCATTACCCATCGCTATGAGTATCCAAAGATCTTTCTCCTCCAAGGTACTGAACAAACTCTTGTTGCTAGTCATGTGGAAAGAAGCTCCACTATTAAGAAACCAACCACATCCCACCATGGATGAGACCATGCATGCAAAGAGTGTGAAATACAACTCTAACTGTGAGGCCAATGCCTCACCTTTAGATCCTTCCTTGGATCCCATCTTGGATTTCTTCAGTGGACAATTTGTAGCAAAATGGCCCACCTCATGACAACGAAAGCATCGCACTTTCGATTTATCAAACTTCTTCCCACCATAGGAAGAACTCGATTTGGGATGAGAATCCTTATCCTTCACTTTCTTTTCCTTACTCTCTAAGATGAGATTTTCCTCATCATCTTGCTTTGATGAGGATCCATCTCTAATGCTTCTTCTTATTTCCTCCTGCATCAGATCCGACCAAAGTCGTTCCCAATTTGGTAGTTTTTCTCTTCCATTAACCGAGTGTTGGTAGCTATGCCAGCTCTTAGGAAGGATGAGGAGTGCAAGACTCACCATGTCATCATCAACGGTCATGATCCCTACACTTCCAACCTCATACATGCAAGTGGTGAGCTTGTTCATATATGTAGAGATCCTATCGCCCTTTTCACACTTGATCTTCCAAATCTTGTCTTTCAGTGCCAGCTTCCTCTGATCGTTACTATTTTGATATAGATCTCTCAATGTTTTCCACATCGAAAATGGTGTCTCCTTCCCATGGAGGCTCAAGACAATGTGGTATCGAACTCCCTACAAGAGGATTCTCCTTGCTCTAGCCACACATTTCTTCCATTCCGCCAATTGAGTAGCATCAGTAGGCTTGGGGACTTCTTGATCAATGAATTCCTTTTGACTGTTATCCTCTAATACTACTTCCATGTGATCCTTCCAGGCTATATAATTTGAGCTGCCATCAAGGGCATACTCGAATCTTAAACCACTGAACGTCATTGGTGAAATGAGATGTGACAAGAACTCGATTTCTGTATTCAGGAACCACAAACTTCAAACTTCTCCCTTATTGTATACTATTCTTCTCCTTTGATCACCTTTGCGCTGATACCATGTAGAAATTCCCACATGTAGATCAATAGATTATGCAATAGACTAAAGCAAAATACAAGATCTACTTCTACAACAAACTTTGTGGAAGCTTAATCAAATTGACAAAGACAAATGAGAACACATATAACTGACAATGAGAAATCAATCACACATAACACAAAAGAAATAACCCGGGGAAAGCCTCAGCCTAAAACCCCAATCTCTATATTATCACACAAGTAGAAATATGTTCATATTACAAAAAGAATTAGCTCACAAGCTATCCTTCTCTCTTTGCAATCCAACTGCTGCTCATAGATAGTCAGAGGCTCTCACAACCTTGTCCTCTGCCCTCCGAGCCTCCTATTTCCTTGTGTAGTTTTTCTTGGGGACCGGTGCTTCCAATTGTCTGAATTCCCACCTCACACTGCTCACTTGGCTCAAAAATAACTGCACAAACCTGAAGGAGGTAATTCCTTCTACATGGATGAGTTTCCTATATAGGAAAAATCCTCCAACTGATAGTACACTGTCCCTTCCTCTGATCTCAACTGGGTCTTTGACTAAACTGACATGTGTTAGGTTCCTATACCAATAGGTTTCATCTTTCATGATTGACAGTGGAAGGGCTAAATATGTTCATCATTACAGGCTGCAAAGGTTCCATATTTTGTGTACATACTAGGAAAATTAAAAAATGAAAAGA
>APFE031421659.1:5372-18010 GCA_000404065.3 Pinus taeda | reverse complement strand
GTACTATCTAGCTCCCTAACTCCCCCCTTCCCTAATTCTATTTAGAATCTATGAAAAATTTCCCAAAAAATATGTATAGATACCCTCCCCCTAGCATTATAGCTATATAACCCCTCCTTGGGGAAATATTAACCTATCTGGGGTTGGTATTAACCCCTTTGTCCCTAGACTATGGATTTTTCCAAGAAACTATGATTAAAATGTCAAAAATCCTAAACCCCGCCCTCATTAACCCATGTACCCTTTTTTCCGCCCGAATTGCATTTTTATTATAAAGTTTTTAAATAAAAAGATTTTAATAAAATATGCGCCTAACCCATAAAACCCATATCCTAAAGTTTTCTACCCCCCCGCGCGCAATTTATTTAAACCCATTAAAATAATGGGCGGGTCCCCTTTGCATTAATGCGGCGTCATATCATATTCGCCGCCCGCCACACGATCATCCACCCTGCCCATCCAACGGTGGGCAGTCAATCTTATGAACAAGCGGCCCGACCTTTTGCGTCCGGGGGATTGGCGGTATTGCCGCCGTACCCCCGCCACGTGTCGGCCTCCCGCAATGTTCACTGCCCCCCCTTCAAAACCATTTACCGCCCTCAGGCCTTCTGGGGAAACCATTTACCGCCTCCTCCCCGCGCTGATGTCACGCCCCCGTCAGCGTGACGTCACCCCTCCTTTGCCGCCACCATGCCTCCACGTCGCATCCATGTCACCCGTCAGCCTGTCCACCCTGCCACCACGTCACTGCCACCTGGGCACCCACGTCAGCTGCCACCTCACCCGTCCGTACTCGGGCCCATGATGATGTCAGCATGACGTCATCACCAAAAAGGCGCCAATATGCCAAAAATGCATAAAAAGACGAGAATTAGCTGTTATTGGTCATTGTTGTTCATAGTTTTCGGAGCTCCTCTGCATGAGAAATTGACGTGCAACGGTCAAAACACCAAATTAACCCGCCAAAGTTGCTGCCGCCTCCATTGTCAACCCGAGCACCTGCTATTCGTCTGGTTCAAACGCCTCCTATGCCATAAAAACCAGGTATTTGCCGTAGGTGACCTTCTTTACCCACTGTTCTCCTTTGCTCTCCTAATTTCCTGCATAAAAACTCTGTTAAAATCTCCCCATTGATAAATTGGCCACTGAAATTTACTTAGAAGCCAGTGAAACCCCTGCGTGACAAAAACTCTCGAAGAAACCCGTGCCCCTCTGTAAAAATTCACCACAAAAGAAATTGAAGGAGCCAAGCTACCGGCTAGAAAACTAAATCAGCAGTTCCCTCACCCCTGCTAATAGAAATTCCCTGCAAACAACCAGCTAATTAGCTCAACACACTTTGGTTCTTCAAAATAGAGTGCCCCACAGTTCATTAAACCTGCAAAGAGCCTCCTTACACTGTCAAGCTGCTCACTGCCAAACAGAAGTTGGCCAGCATTCCTCAGCATTTGTACCAAACTTAAAAATCCAGTAAAACACCCAATTAAAACCAGACATGCCCACTCCAGCTGCTTTGGATGTATCTCCTGTGAATCCACCTAGCAAAGAACTGGAAGCTATGGCACTAGTGGAAAATGATTTCCTCATTACAGACTTTGTGGCAGAGAGGAATCACTTAGAAACTTTATGCCAGCTAAGGAATAGTCACTTGGACAACAGTGACTTGTATGGCATCTGGGAATCCAATCTGCCCACCTACTTCCTGCCTTATGTGAACATTTTTCCTGAAGTCATTCACCTATGTGCAGAAAACTATGACCAGAAGCTCAGAGCTGTGAAGTCTCCATCTGGGAGCATCCTCTTCTACATAACACCAGATTCCATCAACCAAATGCTGAACTACAAGCAGACCCCGCTGCTATACCCCTTCTCCATCAAGTACTTGCTAGATGAGGGCTCCAAGCTCTCTATCTCAGACATTGCTGCAATAG
Organism: Pinus taeda; assembly: GCA_000404065.3. Classification (NCBI taxonomy): domain Eukaryota; kingdom Viridiplantae; phylum Streptophyta; class Pinopsida; order Pinales; family Pinaceae; genus Pinus; species Pinus taeda. The sequence goes on along the minus strand of APFE031421659.1, from coordinate 16,079 downwards.
CCAGGAAATTCATGAAGACAGACTACCAACCTTCTGGGCCACCTCCTTTTTCTTATGTAGATTTCAATGAGGTAGGCAAACTGCTAGTGGATATGCTAACCTCTGTGTTGGGGTTCACTACAAATGAGCATGTTGATGAAACTGTGCTGGTCATGCTGTCTGCATATAGCCTTGAGAAGCCCCCTGCTATGAAGTACAATTATGCCAAATACATTGCCAATAAGATACATGACCAATTGTCAAGATTAAATAGGGAGGAAATATTTAAGTATTCCTCATACATCTATCACCTATTCATGTACTATCAAACAAATTGCTTCCAGTGCCCAATCAAGAAGCTAGACTCACAGGGTGAGAGGAGGTCTGTTATCTTCTGGTCTTTAGTCTTCCACCAAGTCCAGAATTCCCCCTACTCATACTGTGAATTTATTGACTAGTTTGTATATCCAGTTACATGCCTCTTACAGAGGACTCCACCTGCCATATTGTCCAAGGATATGCATAAAATCTTGCAGCTATCTAGGAGTTACGAAATAGGTGATTGGTACTTGTACCAAAATCACACAGTCATCAGAATCTATGGTTGTGAGCTCTGTCCCTACAGGCTCCCAAAATATGTGCCTATGAGGCTATTTGCCCAGGGATACTACAGACAACTTATAAACTCTGATCTGACACACTTCCACAGTGCCAAGAAGAAAGCCAACCTAAAGTTCAAAGACCACCTAGGCCCATTTGTCATGAACAAGAAATATGGTTGGCAAGAAGTTGATCAAATACTAGGGCAACAACTCAAACTCAAAAGAAGCTTCTGGTGGGTCCCTTATGACCCTGAAGGTCTCATCAGTGCTAGGAGGGTCAAGTATAGACTACTAGCCTATAAGCATTTCCCATACCCACAAATACAACACTTTGCCAACCAAGATGAATGGGTACCTGAATCAATAGTAGAGGAATTGACTCAGGAAGAAAAAATGGAGTAGACTGTGAAAGATCTGGAAAAAACTCTTGACTTGGATTCTTGTCAACAGGTCTTCTTCAAGCAACCAGTCCAAGTAGGAGAAGGCACTTCTACTGCTCTAGCTGTACAGGACACCCAGTAAGCTCCAACAACAACAACTACAGCAAAGGGGAAAGAAAAGATGGATGAACAGCAACAGGCAGAGACAGGGCAGCCCAGCACATCAAAGGATCAGCAGTTAGGGCAAGCCCCTCCAGAGAAAACTGAACAAACCCAAATCCCAGTTTTGCAGACTCCTCTCAATGATGAGAGAGGAAAAAAGAGAGATAGAGAAGAGATCACACCTCCAACAGGGTCATCACAACAACCAGAAGCCAAGAGGCCGAGGATTGACCCTGAAGCAGAAGAAGGAGATATCAGTGAGGAAAGGGCAGAAAGCCACAACAGAGAAAGGAAAACAAGCCAGCAGACTGCCACTAGCTCATTCCAGCTAGAACATTCCCTACAGCACACCACAGAGGTATCCTCCTCAAGACAACAGGGCAAGAAACCGGCTGCAGTCAAAGAAGGCTTCATAGAGATCAAGGCACAGAATGAATTGGTAAGAGTGAAGCTCTATGAGCATTTCTTGAAGACAACTCCAGCCAAAAAACAAAGATTGATGACTGCATATGATCTGAAGGAGGAAAAAATGATCTTCACTCATTTGAAGCCTAAAGTTCCACATCCCAAGACCCTTGCAGATTACTATAGAACAAACTTGGAGGTCTTTTCTAAAGACATACACCCCATGGATCAGATTGAGCTGCACAAACAGACTGGGGAAATGGTGTATGCAAAACTTGCAGATAGGGCAATGCTGGCCCATCAGCTAAAAGAAGCCCTGAAGAATACAAACACACAGCTGGATTTGGAAAGGTTGTCTTCCTCTGCAAAGGACAACAGAATAAAGACTTTGGAAGACATAATAATTGATTTGGGACATGACCCAAAGGATCCAAAGGGTGTTAGAGCCCTCATGAAGAAGAAAGAGGATGACATTGATGCTCTAAGAAGGCAGGCAAAATTGCCTCCTACCATTCACCCTCAAACAGTAGAACTTGCACAAGAAAAGCAAGTAGATGATGCTATGGAGTTGCTTCTGGTAATGAACCAAAGAATATTACAAATGGAAGCAGAATTAGAGAAAGCACTGTAGGAAAAGCAAGGGGAGTCAGCCTCTCAGCCCCCTCAAACATCAACAACTCTTGGACCTGCCCCTCCCACATAAGCAACAGCAGCCCCTCCTGCTATTCCAGCACCTACCACAGCTACATCAGCAATAGGAGCAACAGCGGAAGCAACAGCAGCAACAGAATCTAGCATGAGCATGGAGGACTTGATGAAAGCTATTAAAGAGCTTGAGACTCAAGTAACTGAAATTAATGATGTCAAGGATAGACTGGCCAAGTTGGAGACCATTTATGATAAATCAAAGATGACAATAGCAGAGAAACAAAGAGAAATAAAGGCCTTATAGGCCAAATTGAAAACTCTGGAAAAAGAATTACTGCTAGGTAAAACCCTAGCAGAAATAAAAAAGATTATTTGGGCCAAAATTGGCCAATCAATACAGGACCAATGGAGGTCGATTCAGGCAATTTTTGAGCAGGTTGAGCTGATAGATATGGCTCATGTGGAAATACAAAGAGCTAGGATAGCCCTGGGAATAATGCCCGAGCAGGCCACCAAAATGATACATTTCCTCAATAACCGCACTAGAGAGGAACTGGCAGCTCTAGAAATAAGCAGCAAACAGATACAATCCTGACAGCCAAAAAGGTACTGACCTTGAGGAATTTTACTCAAACTCTGGAGAGAAAATGTCAGGAAATGAAAGCAGAGATTGATGAATTCAGGGCAAAAATGACAATACTACAAGACGAAGGACTGCCAAGCCTAGTGACTGGCACAGGACAGCTGCTGTCATATAATCAGTATATGACAAGGATCAACAATTATGTTGAAAATCAGATAACAGCATCTAGCAGCTCCACAGAAGAAGCAGGGCCTCCCTCTAGGTAGTCTCTCTATGACAAGTTAGAAAATCTGTTCTTTATTGAACATGAAATTAATCATCTGTTTGAGGTGCCTCCAAACTTCTACAGACATAAAGAGGCAGATGAAACACTAGTGAAAATTAGGAGGAATCAGCTACCTCCAGCTGATTGGTGGCAAGCAATGCTGGAGATTTTGCCCAGATAATGCCACTATGATTTTTGCCTTTTTGAGAAAAAACAAAGTTTTCAAGTCACGGTACAGGTCAGCAGGCAGGTCAGTAGATAGATCAGCACACAGGTACAGGAAGCATCCGTACAAGTGACTCACCAATGCACTCAAACAGCAGGCTCAATTAACGTAGAGTTAAAGGCACAGCTACAGCCCACTTACCAGAGCCATAAAGTCAAAAAGCTGTCTGACAGAAAGATAGCGGCCATCTCAGCATTAAATGTTATATTTATGTTTTCATTTACTGTTTGTAAGGGAGTTGGGGGTGTAATTTATTGCACAATAAATCTCTGTTGAGATATTTTGTACCCTATTTTTGTATATATATCCCCTCAGATAACGTATTGAGGGTCGGTTGTAGTGTAATTCTTTCTGAAGAGCTCTATTGTATTTCTGAGACATTTTGATAATACAAATTGTTGGTGGAGATTTCTGGTTCCTATGCTGTCTGGAGATGGAAATGAATAGCTCTGTTTTGCTGCAAAATTCCTGTTTCATTTGCTGAAGCAATAATTTTCTCTTAACTGTGTATGTGTTCCCTGTGTTTTCCATAATTCTTATGTTTTCATAATCCTAGTAAATAGAGAAAAAGAATAGCCTAGGATTTGTTTTGAACACCCTATGCTCAATCTCTATTTCTAAATATGTTTTCTTCTGGATTAGTCATGGATATGAATTCTTGATTGCTCATGTCTAAACTAATTCTGTCATAGTGAAAATTGTTTAAGAATTCTTAACTGCTCTTAAGCAATAATTTCATTTTTCCTTGTTAGCATAGTGAAAGATTCTTAACTGCCTTTCACTCATTAATTCGATAATTTCATCAAAAAAATCTGGTAAATTGCTTCACATATGCCTATCTGGCTCTGCAGCAACACTCTGCCTTCATAAATCTACTTTCAGCAGCACAAATTCCTCAACTCCATTGCCCAATGGACCAAACTGTTCTATAATCTATATCTCAGTTCTGTCTGGATTCACCAACCCACCAAATTCAAACAAAACGTACACCATAACTAGCCTAAAACATTCATCAAACAAAGCTAAAATATAAAGAGAGAGCCCTCTCTGGTTGCAGGTAGGCTAGGACCTGTAGCTAAAAGATTGGTCAGTGGTTACCTCGGCTGTATTCCCTTTAGGAAGCAGGGAACAACCTGAGTGTTAACACCTCCCTTGGAGGCAAAGTTAATCTAGATAAAAAATCTGCAACTACATTCTCCTTGCCAAGCTTATCAATAATAGTTAAATCAAATTGTTGCAATAAAGTAACCATCTAATAATATGGGAATTTACTTCATGTTTGTTCATCAACTATTTAATTGTAGCATGGTCGATATGTACAAATGTCTGGTAGCCAGTAATGTAATGTCTAAATATATCCAATGAATGCACAACAACTAAGAGCTCTTTTTTAGTTACTGTGTATTTTAACTCAGTTTTCGATAGATTCTTACTGAGGAAGTAAATGGCATAAGGTAGCTTTTCATCTATTTGGCCTAGAACTAGTCCTATAACATTGTGAGAGGCATCGATACGAATATGAAAAAGGAAGAGCCCAATTTGGGCCTCACAACTTTCTAACCATAAAAATTCAGAGTCTTTAGCCAATAACTCAAATAAGGGAGAAGCTAACTTGCTGAAATATTTTATAAATCTCCTATTGTATTTGGCTAAACCTAAAAATATTCTCACATCCCTCTACTTCTATGGAGTGTGGACCCTTTTTATGGTGGCTGGCTTATTTGGGTTTACCTGTAGTCCTTCCTGGGATATTGAGTGACCTAGAACACTCCTTGCAGTCATCAAGAACTCAGATTTTTCGGAACTGAGGGATAAGTTCATTTCAATGCATTTGTTTAGCACCTTGCTGAGGTTAGAGAGAGCCTCCTGGAAATCACAACCATATTATGTGAAGTCATCCATATAAATTCCTATTTCATCATGGACTAGCTCTACAAAGATACTCATGACTCCTCTTTGTAAAGTGGCAGGGGCATTGCATAGAACAAAAGGAAGGACCCTATAAGCGAAATTACCCCAAGCATAGGTGAAGGTGGTTTTATCCTAGTCCTCTGGGCTGATATGGATTTGATTGTACCTGTTGAATCCATCCAATAAAGAGAAGAACTTCTTTCTTGCTAGACCATCTAGCACTTGGTGAATGAAGGGTAGAGGAAAATGGTCCTTCTTTGTGGCTTTGTTTATCTCTCAGTAATAAAAAAAAATCCTCCATTTTCAATTTTCTTTGGAACCAACACGAGAGGAGACACCCACTCACTATCCAAGATAGGGTAAATTAATACTGCATCCAACAGCTTTTGCAGCTCTTATTTGACTATATCTTTGAGAGTTAGATTCATTTTCCTTTAGGGTTGTCAAACTGGTTTGAAACCTTCCTTGATGTAAATGTGGTGAGTACACACCAAGGGGTGGACTCCCTTCATTTCTTGGTAATTCCAAGAAAAGGCATCCAATTGATCTCTTATCATATTACATAACTCTTCTTCTTGGTGTATAGAGAGAGAGGGGTTCATTTTCAATGCTCTTTCAGGGCCAAATTCTATTGCCTTGACATGAGTAGGGTTTGAGTCAGCTAAGCATAGATCAATCTGATGGTTGTCCTTGGTTTACTTCACTATTTCCTCTAGAGACATGATGTTGGGAGTTTGAGTTTGGAGGATGTGTTAAATCAAAACATCTTCATCATGCTTTCCTCCTCCTATGGCAGTTTCTGGGGTATAGATTTGGGAGGATTAGACTTCATCTTCTTCCTCCTCTTCTAGCCATAAAGGTAAGTCATTTCCTAGAGATGGCTAAGCAAGAGGGTACATGACCAACTACTTGGATAGATGCCCATTTTAATAGTCATATTTCCACCTTTGCAGCTTATGTAGGTGTCGACAGTGTCTAACCAAGGCCTCACAAGGATGAGAGGATAACCATTAAATTTTGTCTTAGGATGTAAAACTAAGAAATTTTGTGTGGGATTTTGACACATAGATTTTTCAACTCACTCAGAAGTTCAGTCTCTTTTGGGGTATGTTGGACTAGATGGGTTAATATTTCAGGAAAGGGTGGTGGATTTACTCTAGGCATACTTTCCTCTCTTTCCTCCTCACTCCCCCTAGGTGGTGATGAAGGTTATTTATCTGGGAGCACTCTCCTAGACCTAAGGTTAATTTCATGAATTTACACATCATAAGCAGGGTAGGATGTCTCTCCATTGTAGACTTGTTGTTCCTGTTTATTGTTTGGGTTCAGATTTAGTTGGGTAGGCATATGAGGTTGTTTACGTGGAGCAGGGTGTAAAAGTTGTGGTTGAGATGGAGGTGAAGGATATAAAGCTGGAGCATTGTTGTATGGGGGCCTCCACCCCTCGGGTGGTGCATTCAACTAAGGTTGTGGAGAAGTATATGGCTGAAATGGTTGGTTGGCCAACTGGGAATGGTGTTGAGGTGCAAAAGACTAGGGAGAAGTTGTAGACCAAGAGGGATGAGTAAGGGAGCACCAAGAGGGAATGGTTGTATTTTGATTAGGGTTGTAATATGAATAGGAGGACCCTTACATGCCTTGATGGGATGGTCAAGGCCCATGAGGCCTCCTTTGATTTATGTATAAGAGTTGTTTAGTCACTCCTTCAATTCCTTGATACACAACTTTTAGTCCAGGAAAAGAAGGTTACTTGTCCATGGAGTGATTTTCCTCATAGACCAAGCATATTTCTATAAGGTTCAATGGACATTCATTCCTAGGGTGCCTCCTTGTGCATCTAGGGCAGAAGATTGCTAATGCTCTCTCTGCTTCCTCCTGATTCCTCTTGATTTGCGTGGTGTCCATCTGCAAGGAAAGGGTTTGCAGTATTTCACTCTTAAAATGTTCCAACATGTTCCCAATTTCACTTTCTATAAATGTGCTGAAAGAGGATGAACTGGCCACTATTTGACTAACCCTACCCCTTTTTCTAGCTGCCCTAGAATGAATATTAAAAACAATCTTGATATCATCATATGGTAGCTAGTAGATGTCCCCTCCTGATAGCAGGTTTAGGGCTTATAGGAGATCTTCCTTGATCCCCCTGAGAAGGACTAACTTAAGTGACTCACGATTAAGTGTGCGCCTGACCCTTTTATTGCTGAGCTTGAATCTTTCCTCATAATCCTCTAAGGACTCATCATGTCCCAAGGTCATTCTAAAAATTCCGTCTTTGGTATCTTTTGACCTACAGTAGTCCCTATATTTGTTATTGAAATCTTGTTGCATCTGAGACCAAGTGGTGATAGTATCCCTAGGTAAATCCATGAACTAGTGCAGGGTTGTATCCTTGAGAGTGGATGTAAATAATTTCAACTTATGATCATCAAAGGTATAATCGTAAGTTTTGCACATGACAACAAATTCAAACAAAAAAGTATCTGGATCTTCAGAGGTCAGGCCATGGAAGTGAGGAAGAGCAGAGGGGCTTATGCTTTTCATCTTGGCATCCCCATTAGTTTCTATAATGGGAAATTCATCCTCAATTCTTTCCCTGTCTCCCCTTTCATTTCTATTTTCAGTCATTATTTCAGTTGGAATGGTTTCTTCTTCTTCCCATATAGGCTCTTCAAAAATATCTAGTTGTTCAACTAAGGGGTCCTCTAATTCACAGCAACCGAAGAAGAGGGAAGGTTGGCTATTTGAAGTGGTGGGGGTATTTGGTAGAAATTTTCCCAAGTTATCCCTATTCCTATGAGGCATGAAAGGATTGTTTTTCTTTTGTTTTTCATATTTTTAAGACTGATTGCAAAATTGAAAAGACAAATTGAATTGAAACTAGTTGATGAATGGAATCAATTTCAAAATGGAAAGGAAAGAAAACCAACTTACAACTACTTTGAAAAAAGGAACTAATAGAAAAATGAAAAAGATAAGAAATGGAAGAAAGAAAGAAGAAATCAGATCTACTCAAACACCTCCCCGACAATGGCACCAAAAAGTGATGAGCACTAGTATTGCAACAAGGACGCCGTAACTCCTGGGGCTACCAACTTTACTTCATCGACCTAGGGTTCGTACAAACTTGGAGGTGACAGTGCTATATACACAAATAGATGTAACGGGTCCACTCTTTGTCACTGTTGAGCGGGGTCGATATACCACTAGGGTTTCTCAAACCAGCCTTATATTGATTAGAAGAAGTCTCATTACCAATTTAGAGAGGAGAATTTTACCCTAATTGAGATAATTAAATTGCTACTTACTGCAGTAATGAAAGACTGAATGAAATGCCTACAAAAAAACATAAGTCATCTAGCTATTTGTTAATATGCCTTGCTTGCAAAAGAACTCTAATTTAATACATGTGAAGTCTTAACTAGCCTAAGCATGAAGTCTAAATCTAAGCAAACACTTTAACTGTTGTGTGCATGAATAAATATAAAGATCTTTTTCGTCTTTATCTTTTTGTAAAAATGTAAATCCTAATCCTTCTTGGTTGCATGGCAAGTGAGATAGGTGTGGAGGGAGATGAGTGCAATGGTTCATATGGCTTGGAAGGAAATAAAGGCTCTACTCCTAGATTTAGAGATGTTTTTTTCACAATTCGGGCTCAAAACAGGCCACTACAGGTTTTCCTACACGATGTCCTAGCACGGGGGCTTCACTAGGGGGAAATACCATACCACGTGGTTCATATTGGGGGATATATATTGAGGAAAAATTGGCACAATATATTGAGCATATATAAGGGCTAAAGGGTTTTAATATTGGTTGGTATAAAAATGGAGGTCAAAGTTAACGAAAAAATACAAAGGGATATAAAAATACTAATGAAAAAATGGAAACCTAGAATATCTAGTGAAAGTAGGGTTTTTTTTTAAATTTGGAAGGTGTATTGGTTTCGTATTGGTAGGGGGTTAAATAATGTGAAATTTAGAGGTATTTTCCAATATGTAGTCAAATTAAGGTTATTTTTTAGTATGCCATGAACGCATGCTATGTTAGAGGTTCATTGAGTGAAGCCCCCGTGTGTCCTAATTCACCTACACAATCCCCTGTTTTCCTATAGGAACTGGCCGAAAGCATGATGAGTGATTTAAAAGGTGAGATGGAGCTTGGAAAAGATGAGTAAGGAGGGAATAAGGTAAGGGAGTGGTAGGCACTCACTCAGAACTCAAACCAAAGCTTTATGATGGTTGGATTTGCTCAACAAGCATGGCAAGTTTTCCTTATAAAACATTAATTCGAATTGATACCTTAGTGGCTTTTGGCGATCATTTGTGGATGTGGTTCGACTAAGGTCGATGATATGAGGTATTCCTGCAATGTAGAAACTCTTGCAATATATACAACATTGTTGACATTTATCCATAAATTCATCTCAAAATAAGAAGGGTTTACTTAAATAGAAGAAAACAGAATTTCCATCATTCATTTGCCAAGTTCAAGCATGGGGATGCTTGGAACCATTATGAAAGCAACATGAAATCAATGCATGACCTAAGATATCAGTAATGTCAATTCCAACCTATCTTCTAAAACTGAAAGATGATGACCTAATTAGCAAAAAAACCCTAAATTTCATAAGAAATTAGAATTTTGTTTTTTTTGGGCTGAGTGGGAAATGTTACTCAAGCCATGGTCCCTAGAAGGGAGAAATGACGTAAGATCCACTTTCTTTCAACCTTTTTTGAATATTTTATTATCTCAATAATGTTATTGTTAGAACTATCCACAAATAGAAACAAACTAATAAAACATACTAGTACTTGCAAATTAACAACACATAAATGAGTGTAGTAATGAACTATGAGTACAAGCCTAAACATACATATACAACAAGAAGAACCTTTGTTTCTAGGGTTGAGACCTAACCCAAGATAGTTATCCCTCTGAGTCAACTCAATTCTGGATCAAGGGAATGCTGCTCATTTTCATTAACATATCAAAAATACATAAAAGTGTTTGGTTACAATCCTTCAAATCGAAAACTGCTTAGCTATCTTGTACAAAAAATATGAATCCTAATGAGGCTCTAGGTCTTTTTATTTATACAACTGAAGTTGCCAATAACTTCCTTAAATCTAGGGAGGCTTGGCTCCCAATCTTGAGATTAACTGGTTCCTAAATTTCACTGGCTTGGCTGCCAATGATTCTCATGAATCAGCTACTTGCAACTCTGAGTTGGTGTGATTTTATTGAGGGATCTTTGAGTGAGGGAGGAGTTAAGGAGGGAGATCTTATCTCCTATAATCTCTCTTACTTGTCTCATTCGAGTTCCTACACCCTAATTAGCCATAATTTGTTCCCAAAACTCGTAATCAATGCACATGAGATCACTAGACATGACATCTTACTTTTACGCATCTGATTAAGCAAAATATAATTAAAACATATAAAGATTTATGAGAAGAGTTTATTTTAGTAGGCTTGAAGTGCATTAAGGTCCATATATTTTACCCATTAATGAACCTCATCAATTATTAGGATAATTATATATTTAT
>APFE031421656.1:409871-490573 GCA_000404065.3 Pinus taeda | reverse complement strand
TAGTCATGGAAAGAATATAACACAACCCGACACAAATTGCCGCTCAACAGTACTTTTGGTCATGGAAGATTAAAAACAAATAACATCTCTAGACAATATAAACTTCTTATTTACCTCATTGTAGAGACAATATGCTTTGGTGGTATCTGAATAGCCCAAGAAGATGCACTTTCAACTGTTTGTGTCAAGCTTGCTTCTTTGTTCTTTAGGAATTAAGGCATAGCAAGTGGAACCAAAGATCTTGAGATGCCTTACCGAAGGAAGTTGGTCATGCCAAATTTCATGAGTCTTGTTTTTTAGAGCATGGGATGGACATATGTTGCACATAGAACAACATCATACCAAAACATCAGCACTACATTTTTTGTAAACATCAATGAGCGAACCATATTAAGATGGTCCTATTCATTTTTTCAACTACACCATTTGTTGAGGATTGTAACGAATAATAGTTTGATATTGAATCCCATGATGGTGAAGATAGTTTTCAAATTCATTACAAGTATATTATTTTTCATTACCAGTACGAAGGGAGCCAATCTGTGATTGTGCATCATTTCAATCCATCCATGAAAATTTCTAATATACTTTTCAACAATTATATCCAACACATTCTAGGGTAATCATCAATAAGAGTCATCATATATCTATTTCCATTTGCAGAAAGAATAGGCATAAGGCCACACAAATCAGAATGACTTAGTGCAAGATTTCTACATGCTTTGAAAGAAAAATCATGAAATGGTTGTTTGTTATATTTTCCTAGGATACAAGCATCACAATTCTTTAGTTTCCTTGGAATAGTTGGCAAACCAGACGCCATTTCTTTTCAATAAATGAATATTTCATAATTAAGTTGTCAAAATCTTGCATACCATAAAAGATTGGATGGAAATGTACCTTCGTTACAATATGAAAGGCAAGAAAAGTTTTATGCACGAGCAAATGTTCCTTGCAACTTCAATAGTCTTTCCTCCTCTGTTCCAATCATGACAATCATGTTGGCTAATGCTTTTCTTATCTTTATTTATTCTTCAAACATATGAATGGAGTGTCCTTCTTGGCGAATGTGAACAAGGGGCATTAGGTTTCTCTGCAGTTCTAGAAGGTAGGATACATCATGTAGAGGAAATTCGAGAAGTCCATACAATTTAAGCCTATTGGTGACAAGTGTGGAAGGCTTTAGACTTGACTTGTCTGCAAAGCACAGAGCTTCATCTACATTGTCACTAAGGTCTTCAAAGATGTGTTTTTGAAAGGCCATATGGTATGTTGCACCTATATCAAGTATCCATGCATCTTTCCAAGAAGCAAATGAAGTATGAAACAAATTTTTAGTCACTCCAATATTGCAATGAAAAACAATGTAATGAGTAGATTCAGGTGCTTTACCTTTCACTGGATATAGTGTTTTACCTTTGTCTTCTTTGTGTTCTTCTTTGATTCTCTCCCAAGGGATTCTACATGTGAATGCATCATGTTTGTCTCTATCACAGCAAATGCAATGGATATTAGACCTTTCTCCTTGATGGTATTGACCCCCCTTACCTCTATGATTCTTCCTTCCACTTCCTCTTTTACTGCCTTTTCCGTTAGAAAATTATCGTGATTATATCTTATCTTTCAATGCAAAGCACACTACATATTTAGGGGATTGAGAACTTGTCTTCCTCTCCCCAAAATCTTTCTCCTTTCCTGCAAAATTTTCCACAAGAGTGTCAAAAGTAATATCCTTGAGTTGGCCACTAGCTTGTAGGGATTCAAAATATTGAGAGAATGTAGGATAGAGGGCCTTGACAAAGGCTATGACAAGAATGTCCATTTTAACTCCAATGGCTTCTACACCATGCACGATGGCTCTAATCTTTGAGGCTAGGGCCAAGGGGTCATCGTCTTTCAACTCAAGGTTAATGAGCTTAATCATCAACTAAACCACTTCCAATTTTGAGTGTGAATCATATAAATTTTTTAACTTCTTCAACAAATCATAAGAATTTGTAATTGGAATAATATGATGACATACGTTTTCATTTACAAAAGCAGCAATTAAGGCATACTCCTTGTTGTCCTTGTTTCCCCAAATGGGTATTTCTTTTTCTGATGTGGGCTTTATAGGTGAAGTGTCACCTTCTCCTTCACAAACACCTTTCCATAAGTCATTAAAGATGAGGGTGTGCCTAGTTTTTTTGGACCCTTCTAGGTAGTTCTTCTTGTCAATGGGCATTACACCAACAATAGAGATGAGGGAAAACATCTTTAAATAGTTATGAGCTAGGTTTGAATAAATTCGAGAATAAGAGGGAAAAAGACTAGAATTTTACTAAGAGTGTCCTCAAAGGGGAAGCTCAAATAAAAGTAACAAAATGAAGTAGATAAAAATATTGGGCTTGCTTGGAGAGTAATAAGCACAAAATAACTACAACAAAATAGCATACCCTCATAATTGATTACTCAAACTCCTTACAACATATTATCAATTCAATGAGGCAACTTCCTCAAGAGATTAAGCAGAATAGAAGGAAGTTAACCTTGGGTGGACATATAGTTCAGTTACTCTAGGACACTTATCAATCAACAATCACCATCACCTAAAAAGCATACAAGCGCCAACTACAAAAGCAACAAAATCACATAGCTAACCAAATCATTCCAATGAATATTGAATGCCTACCTAATATATGAACGACCCTTACAAGGTTGGCTAAAAAGAGAAATGGGTGATCGCAACCGCTAATTCATATTCCGTATGAAACCTCTCAAGAATGTTAAGTTAGCAATGCAGATTATAATTTCAAATTCCAAGAGTCACAAGGATGTCATGGTATGAAATTTTTGTTAAGATTTTCTCTACATTATTCATAATATGTCTTCAATGGATTTCCAAATGCATGAGTTGGTTGTGTTGATATATGTTTGCATGAGTATAGGATTTAGGCATATTGAAGTTGTATTTTTAGCTAAAAAATCCACACTTTTTGAAACACATATTATTGTTTTTGAAATTAGGAGGATGTAACTTTCTGCAAGAAACTAAATGTCATGTAAATAGAACATTCATATGGTGGTCTCATGTGAGTTCCAAGAGAGTTAGAGGTAGGAATGTCCATAACTCCAATTTATATGTTTGAGATGTCTCACCTAGAAAGGTGTTCCTTGCATTATAAAGGAAGAATTGGTGAAAGTAAATAGATGTTTTTATCTAAAACATTATTTTCAATTTAGAAAAATTCATAAAATAGAATTTTGAATGCTTTATTTCATTCCAAACAAGCTTAAATTTGTAAGCACTTCAATATTTGAAGTTTGTCAAATCATTACTTTTTACTTTCTTAATTGTTGTTTCTAAATATTTATATATTTGTAAACATTTAAATGTATTTGGTTTTTTGTTTTTAAACCAAATTTACTGGCATATTGTAATATGGTTAGTCCAAATGATATCCCACTTACTAATTTAAACTACTCACAAAAATCATGTATGGACAATTTACGACAATTAAAGGACTACCTCTGAAAATGATGTGGTGCTTGAGTCCCACAAACTGTCAGGGCTTCACTATGTAATCCCTCCCAAGAGGGAAGTCCACATCCTCCTCCACCTCATTCATGTGGCTAAATCCATCGATGATAACAACCTTCCCTGTTAAGAAAACAACATAGCAAGAATCGACCATATTAGAAACATAGGCACAACACCACCGGCATGTCACTCAATGCCTCGTCATTGATGGAAGAAGTACTAACGCAACAACTTTATGCTCTTGAGCTCACCTTCATCAACAAATCCACACTCCAAAAATGAATTGAATTGGCAATAACAGTAGTGCTCTTGCTCAAGCACTACTCTTTCTATTACAGCTGCTTCTTTTTTCTCACAACGACAACTAACAATTCATTAAATGTGTAGCCAACATGCCCTCTTAAATAGTGGCTCAATGGTGACTCAGCAAATCAAGCAATCAATCGTAGATAGCAACTATAGATTCCTCTTATGTAGTGTTGATGGCTCCTTCCATGCATGACACAATTTCCAGCCATTGTTATCAGAACCGAACCGGAAAACCTTGTTGACTGGGAATCAATCGAAACCAAACTAAAACCCGTAAAAAAATTGAACCAAAAAACCAGTTGACTAAAACACACAGAATATTCAAAATTTAAAGAAAATCATATGTATCCATGTGCATCCATATGAATATATATTTTTTGTGTCTTTACTTTATTTTTTCCCTTCTCGCCTTTTGGTAAATGTGATTGCGTGCGATGATTAAGTTCCTTTTACATGGAAATATTGTGCAAGTTGTATATTTTTTGTTTCTGTAAGTGGAATCGACAAACGTATGTGGTAACAATCTTTATTTAATAGAATTTAGGTTATAATTAGAATTTTAAGTTATATTTATAAATTTTGATTAGTTTGTGTGGGGTTTAATTTCTATTTACCAATTTAAATTTTATAGTGAAAGTTGCCCTAAGAAATAACTGGTAAAGATAATAATTGTTTTAAAGAATCTTTAAACTTGATCAAATCTTACACAATAGTAATGATAATATTTCGCACTTAAATTATTTTTCCATCCAATATATATATTAACCTTAAGTTTAACTTAAATTTGAAAAAAGAAACTATAAGTTCAATTTAAATTTGAAAATATATATATATAAGGTCCATCAAAAGTATGCAACATGGGTACTCCTTGGATGAGGAATCAAATTCTTCATCTAACGATTGTTTTCGCTCGAAATTTGAGTAAACCCATAGGGAGATAAGTTGAATATACGAGTTGAAAAAATATTTTTTCATTTTTTCCCTCTAAAATTTGATGATGTAATATAATCATATTTTATTATTTCCACTATTATTTTATAATTTCCTTAGGAGGCCCATATTAGACCTCAAAATTACCCTAATGTCTTGGCCCTTAAGGATTTGTTCTCGACGGCTTGACGGTCCTCTCTCAGCCCAATGATTCTCGAAGTGTTGCATTTTTTGCACTTAAATTCTCCAATATTCTTCCTCAATCTAAGACTTCACAACGCTTGATGTTTCCCACTCTCTCTTGCCAAGACTTAACAAATTCTTGGACCCCCGATTTCATGACCAAAGCTCACCCTTTAGCCACACCCTTCAATGGATTCAGAGATTGTAAACCTTCCACGTTGTATTGTATTAGACTCCTATAAGGTTGAATCTATGAATTCTCCAACTATCGACAAGGGTGACTCTACACTCTCTCTTCGTGGTCACTCAAAGTTGCTTTGGCCACATTATTCTCCACGTATCTCCTTTCTCACATGCAAGGATTTGATGGTCTTTGCACACATTCCTGAAAACTCACTCTAACACAGAAATAATAACACGGGCATAATTCTCACAAGAATAATTTACTAGTTCCAAAGCATAGGGATTTAAAACATGATTGGAGGATAATTCACATAGTTTCCATTAACGCTAAAGATTTGTACAATATGGCCAAATTTACAAAGTAAGGGGCCCTCTCTTTTTTCTCAGATCTTTATGGTCCTTAGATGCTCTCTCAGTTGCTCCTATTCTTCTCTTCTATATTCTCATATCTCCCTCTATATTGTCTTCTACCTACAGCTTACCAAATCACAATATCTTTACTTATTGGGCTATTCTACAGTTGTCCAACTTCACAATGTATCTTAGCATCTTTATTTGACTCTTTTACAATGTGTCACATGGCTAAGAATGACAACTCACCAAAACTCCCTAACAACCTAGATTCCTTCTAAAACTAGAACACTTTCCCTTACATGAAAATTTCCTATTTTATACAAAATTATGACTAAAATACCTCACTCCCTTTTGGAAATTTTTAAGACTGTTAAGTTTGGAAAAAAATGAAGAAATGGAAACCTTGAGTTCTATGCTCTTGCATCATATAATCACTTTTGCATCACTCAATTTCTAAGTAAACAACATAATTCTTACTTCATATATTCACTTCCGTATCTCTCAATTTTTATGTGAACAAAATAGTTTCTTCTTAGTTAAAAGTGAACAACATAGATCTTCTTGTTATGTGAGATTAGAAAAATAAGTTAAAAAATGAGGGTATTGAAGATTATTTTTATAGAACAAGAATTTATATACCTTATGTAATTTCATTTTTAATAATACAAATTTATTTATACCAGTAAAATTTAATATTATTTTTAAATTAAAAATGAAAAATTATAATTAATAATAATTAATTATGTGTGGGGTTTAATAATAAAACATGATCATATTAATGTAAAATGTTGTATAACTAAGTTGTGAGTGTGAATTAATAAGGATTTATATTAAGTTTACTATAAATGTTTGTAGGGATGAAAATAAATTTAATATGTAAATTTTTTTATAGTTAAAATGAGTTATATTTAGTTAAAAGTTTGATATTAAGAAGTTTGAAAATGAAAAATAATTTTTTTTCTATTATATATTTAAATTTAGTGCACCCTAACTTAGTCGACAAAATGAACATTTTCCAAGTATTTTTCTTGGTCAGTTTTTCCTAAATATTGATAGCGATTTTTAAGAATCGTAAGTTTTAGTTGTTTAATTTGCAAATTTCGAGTTCTTCAGAAGTTTTTCATGGTGTTGAATCCATTTATGCATGCATAAATAAATTTTAAACAACAAAAAGTCACAATCTCACTAGAAATAGTATTTTTGGATTCCAACAAAAAATTTTGTTTGTTAGTTAGAATACACCTTTAAATTAGGTCTAAATTTCAATATATTTTCCATATTATGGATTTTATTGACCTTTTAACTCAACAAAATTATGGTAATCTTGGAACACTTGTCTTAATGTTATTCTAGCATTAAATATTTTTTTTTAAGAATGCATTTAAGTAATACCTTACGTTTTTAAGCCCCTCAAGGGCAACTCAATCAATGATGGTCGTGAAAATGAAGTGTTATGCACGAGGAGGTTCGAGGTTCAAATTCCCCTTATTCACTTGTGCCTAGCGTACATAGGCACCTAGTATTTATAGTGGTAGTGGTTGGAATCGACCTCGTGTCATGTGAGTACGAGACCAACCCACTTATATATATATATATATATATATATATTTATATATATATATATTATATATATATACACACACACCATACATTTTTAAGATTTAGTAAACCATTTTTGGTCTCGCTAGATGGAATCATCATGATAATGATAATTAATATTCAATTTTTAAATAAAAATTCGTTTAGTTTTTATTGTCATGCCAAGAAGGTAACTCCCAAATCCTATGTTTCCATTAATGTAAACAACATGAGAAGCAACCTCTTTAATTGAAGTTGGTACAAAATTAGTAGACAAATTTCATTCACAATCAGATAAAACATCTATATCATCAACTGAATCATAATCATCACACCCATTTTGTTTGGTGGAACTTTTAGTTCTTGTCTTTCTAGCCTCATCATAATGAATACTTTCAAGTGTTTTAGTGAGCCATTTTGGGGGACCTTTTTGAGATGGTCGAGGCAACTCTATTGATAGAGATGGGGTTGCATCAAGATTTAGCTGTCCAATCCTCTCAATCACATTACTCAAAGGGTCTTCCTGATTTGAAGGAATGGCTGGAACTTCATGAGAGGGAGACAATGCTTCAAAATAATATTCCATAGGTTGATTGAAGATAGGGATCACCTCATCAAGATGTGTAATCTCATTATCAAATTCATCATAATTTTTTGCATGATTTAATGATCAAATTGCCACTCAACAATATTTTTGGTCATGGAAGATTAAAAAAATCACATCTCTAGACAATATAAACTTCTAATTTACCTCATTGTAGAGACAATATGCTTTGGTGGTATCTGAATAGCCCAAGAAGATGCACTTTCAACTATTTGTGTCAAGTTTACTTCTTTGTTCTTTAGGAATCAAGGCATAGCAAGTGGAACCAAAGATCTTGAGATGCCTTACCAAAGGAAGTTGACCATACCAAATTTCATGAGTCTTGTTTTTAGAGCATGGGATGGGCATATGTTGCACATAGAACAACATCATACCAAAACATCAGCATTACATTTTTTTTAAACATCAATGAGTGAATCATGTTTAAGATGGTCCTATTCATTTTTTCAATTACACCATTTGTTGAGGATTGTAAGGAATAATAGTTTGATGTTGAATCCCATGTTGGTGAAGATAGTTTTCAAATTCATTACAAGTATATTATTTTTCATTACTAGTACGAAGGGAGCCAATCTATGATTATGCATCATTTCAATACATGCATGAAAATTTCTAAAAGTTTCATATGCTTCTGATATACTTTTCAACAAGTATATAAAACACATTCTGGGGTAATCATCAATAAGAGTCATCATATATCTATTTCCATTTGCAGAAAGAATAGCCATAAGGCCACACAAATCAGAATGAATTAGTGCAAGATTTCTACATGCTCTGGAAGCAAAATCATGAAATGGTTGTTTGTTATGTTTTCCTAAGATACAAACATCACAATTCTTCAGTTTCCTTGGAATAGTTGGCAAACCAGACACAATTTCTTTTCAATAAACGAATATTGTCATAAATAAGTTGTCAAAATCTTGCATACCATAAAAGATTAAATGGAAATGTACCTTCATTATACTATGAAACGCATGCAAAGTTTTATGCACGAGCAGATGTTCCTTGCAACTTCGATAGTCTTTCCTC
The DNA here is from genome assembly GCA_000404065.3 of Pinus taeda. Taxonomy (NCBI): domain Eukaryota; kingdom Viridiplantae; phylum Streptophyta; class Pinopsida; order Pinales; family Pinaceae; genus Pinus; species Pinus taeda. Next base: position 481,883 of record APFE031421656.1, on the reverse strand, counting down.
CTCTATTCCAATCATGACAATCATGTTGGTTGATTCTTTTCTTATCTCTAATTTTTCATCAAACATATGAATGGAGTGTCCTTGTTGACAGATGTGAACAAGGGACAATAGGTTTCTCTGCAGTTCTGGAAGGTAGGGTACATCATGTAGAAGAAAGTCAGGAAGTCCATACAATTTAAGCCCGTTGGTGACAAGTCTGGAAGGCTTGAGACTTGACTTGTCTACAAAGCACACTGCTTCATCTACATTGTCACTAAGGTCTTCAAATAAGTCTTTTTGAAAGGTCATATGGTAGGTTGCACCTATATCAAGCAGCCATGCATCTTTCCAAGAAGCAAATGAAGTATGAAACAAATTTTAGTCACTCCAATATTGCAATGAAAAACAATGTAATGAGCAGATTCATGTGCTTTACCTTTCACTGGATATAGTGTTTTACCTTTGTCTTCTTTGTGTTCTGGTTTGATTCTCTCCCAATGGATTCTACATGTGAATGCATCATTTCCGTCTCTATCACAGCGAATGTAATGGAGATTAGACCTTTCTCCTTGATGGTATTTACCCCCCTTACCTCTATGATTCTTCCTTCCACTTCCTCTTTTACTACCTCTTCCATTAGGAAATTCTCGTGATTGAATCTTCTCTTTCAATGCAAAGCACACTATATATTCAGGGCATTGAAAACTTGTCTTCCTCTCCCTCAAAATCTTTCTCACGTACTGAAAAATTTTCCACAAGAGTGTCAAAAGTAATGTCCTTGAGTTGGCCACTAGCTTGTAGGGATTCAAAATAGTGAGAGAATGTAGGATGGAGGGCCTTGACAAAGGCTCTGACAAGAATATCCATTTTAACTCCAATGGCTTCTACATCATGCACGATGGCTCTAATCTTTGAGGCTAGGGCCAAGGGGCCATCGTCTTTCAACTCAAGGTTGATGAGCTTAATCATCAACTGAACCACTTCCAATTTTCAGTAAGTCATATAATTTTTTAACTTCTTCAACAAATCATAAGAATTTGTAATTGGAATAATATAATGACTTACTTTTTCATTTACAAAAGCATAAATTAAGGCATATGCCTTGTTGTCCTTGTTTTCCCAAATGGGTAGTTCTTTGTTCGATGTGGGCTTGATAGGTGCATTGCCACCTTCTCCTTCACAAGCACCTTTCCACAAGTCAAGATAAGGGTGTGCCTATTATTTTTGGACCCTTTTTGGTAGTTATTCTTGCCAATGGGCATTACACCAACAATAGAGATGAGGGAGTACATCTTTAAATAGTTTTGAGCTAGGTTTGAAAAAATTCGAGAATAAGAGGGAAAAAGACTAGGATTTTACTAGGAGTGTCCTCAAAGGGGAAGCTCAAGTAAAAGTAACAAAATGAAGTAGATAAAGATATTGGGCTTGCTTGGAGAGTAATAAGCACAAAATAACTACAACAAAATAGCATACACTCATAATTGATTACTCAAACTCCTTACAACATACTATCAATTCATTCGGGCAACTTCCTTAAGAGATTAAGCAGAATAGAAGGAAGTTAACCTTGGGTGGACATATAGTTCAATTACTCTAGGACACTTATCAATCAACAATCACCATCACCTAAAAAGCACACAAGCACCAACTACAAAAGAAACGAAATTACATAACTAACCAAATCATTCCACTGAATATTGAATGCCTACCTAATATATAAATGTCCCTTACAAGGTTGGCTAAAAAGATAAATGGTCGATCGCAACCACTAATTCATATTCCTCATGAAACCTCTCAAGAATGTTAAATTAGCAATGCAAATTATAATTTCAAATACCAAGAGTCACAAGGATGTCATGGTATGATATTTTTGTTAAGATTTTTTCTAAATTATTCATAATATGTCTTCAATGGATTTCCAAATGCATGAGTTGGTTGTGTTGATATATGTTTGCACGAGTATAGGATTAGGGCATATTGAAACTGCATTTTTAGCTAAAAAATCCACACTTTTTGTAACACATATTATTGTTTTTGAAATAAGGAGGATGTAACATTCTGCAAGAACCTAAATGTTGTGTAAATAGAACATTCATATGGTGGTCTCATGCTAGTTCCAAGAGAGTTAGAGATAGGAATGACCATAACTCCAACTTATATGTTTGAGATGTCTCACCTAGAAAGGTGTTCCTTGCACTATAAAGGAAGAATTGGTGAAAGTAAATAGATGTTTTTATGTAAAACATGCTTTTCAATTTAGCCAAATTCATAAAATAGAATTTTGAATGCTTTATTTCATTGTAAACAATCTTGAATTTGTAAGCACTTCAATATTTTAAGTTTGTCAAATCATTACTTTTTACTTTCTTAATTGTCATCTTTGTTTCTAGATCTTTATATATTTTTAAACATTTAAATCTATTTGGTTTTTGGTTTTTAAACTAAATTTACCTGCATATTGTAATATGGTTAGTCCAAATGATCTCCCACTTACTAATTTAAACTACTCACAAAAATCATGTAGGGACAATTTACGACAAAGTAAAGCACTGCCTCTGAAAATGATGTGGCGCTTGAGTCCCACAAACTGTCAAGGCTTCACTATGTAAGCCCTCCCAAGAGGGAAGTCCACATCCTCCACCTCATCCATGTGGCTAAATCCATAGATGATAACAACCTTCCCTTTTAAGGAAACAACATAGAAAGAATCCCCATATTAGAAACATAGGCACAGCACCACGTGTATGCCACTCAATACCTCGTCAATGATGGACAAAGTACTAGCGCAACAACTTTATGCTCTTGTGCTCACCTTCATCAACAAATCTACACTCCAACAATGAATTGAATTGGCAATAACAGTAGTGCTCTTGCTCAAGCACTACTCTTTCTACTACCACTGCTTCTTTTCTCTCACAACGACAACTGACAATTCATTAAACGTGTAGCCAAAATGACCTCTTAAATAGTGGCTCAATGGTGACTTAGCAAATCAAGCAATCAATCATAGATAGAAACTATAGATTCCTCTTATGTAGCAGTGATGGCTCCTTCCATGCATGACACAATTCCCAACCAATGTTATCAGAACTGAATCGGAAAACCTTGTTGACCGGGAATCGATCGAAACCAAATTGAAACCCGTAAAAAAATTGAACCAAAAAACCAGTCGACTAAAAACACATAGAATATTCAAAATTTAAAGAAAATCATATATATTCATGTGCTTCCATATGAATCCAAACCAGTTATAGACAAATAAGTGAAATTTTTCATTTATATACCATGCAAGAGGGAACATAACCAAAATAGCATAGAGTGCAATCCATCTTTGAACCGGAAATACCTCAACAAATAGTCTCTAGATGACTTCTAGTATCCAAAAAAAAAATCATGCTACAACAAATACCTACAAAACATCAAAAGCATTGCCTATATTGGGATCTTCGTCATCAATATAACCCTCAACATTAAAATAAGAGAAAAAATGTAGCATGTCAAGTCAAGATTTTGTTTGAGTGATGGGTACATTTTTAGTAGTGTCATGATAGAGGAGTTCATGACACTATTAAGTCTGTTGGATTTTGAGTGAAATCTACAATTATACTTTCTCCATATGAAATCCAATGAGGTTGAAACCACTCTCAAACATCTCGAGTCATTTCATGGTAATGTTAAAAATTGAAGTAAAAGAATGAGACATTTTTCATTTTCATCCTTTTACTTTAAGAACTTAACATTACCATGAATTGCATAGCAACTAGGAGTTGAAGTTTAACATTGCCATTGAATTACAAAGCTTGAATATTAAGTTGAGGGCCATAGGATTGAATATTAAGCTGGCCTAGGGGAGAATTAGAAGTGTGCCAACCAAATGAAAAAGTAAAAAAAGGACAAAATATTTAAAGAATTAGAAGTGTGCCAACCAAATGAAAAAGTAAAAAAAGGACAAAATATTTAAGTTTGCCCGCACAAGTACAAACTACACAACACTGATCCTGAACTAGCCTATTCAAATTCGAAAGGCCAAACCAAAACGATTTTAGGCCTAAACCGATTGGATCAGCCAGTCCCACCAGTTTTGGTCTGGTTCTGATAACATTGTTCCCAATAGCAATACCAATTGCCTTCAATAAACCAGATGAAAAGCATGTATGCAAACTTTCAAAGGTGCATGAACCACCACGAATCTTCTCAACCACTGCTAGCAATAGCATAAATGGACAGACAAAATAAATTGTCATCACGCTACTATGGACATATCACAACAACAATCCACTCTCAAATAATCTACTCTACTCTCTTATGCTAATCTAATATTATAGTAGATTAATTGTCTATCTCTCACATGTTCCTAGGCCCTCCCATGAGGGGGATAAACCCAATCCAACTCTAATACCATGTAAAGAAATGGGAGAGTGGACATTATCACACACCAAAAATTGAGTTGAGTACTCTATTAAATCAAATAATGTTACACATATAAATACATGAAAGTTGCCTCAAGGTAAACACTATCTTGATCATATGAACAACCAATTGAGAGAATTTCTCAAACACACACCTCTGATGCTAATTAGTTGAAAAGACTCGTATCCAACTAGATCTCCCAACCTCTTAAAGACTTTGAAACAATACATGGAGATGCAGATGAGCTCTAGCTAATAATGACATAATCAGAGACACAAATATGATCGCACATAGGACAAGTTACATATTCGAACAAGCTGAAAAATAATTTCACAACATTAGTAGCGAGCCACAACCTAACAACAAAATGGGTGTTGTGGTAAGGTTGGTTATGGATAGCATTACATCAAATAACACTATGAACCCACCTTTCCTTGACGTATATAGAGACAAACCAATGAGTTTTTTCAATTCACGCAACTTGTTTCTTTTGTGGGGGTGGAGGGTGATTTGGATAATTGCCTGATTTATTAAAATCTTTAAACAAATAAACTGCGACAATTAAGAAATACATATGATTGATGTGGACCTCTCTAACCACAATGAGACCATGGATGGCTCACAAGCACGAAGTTAGAATGGGGACCTTGAATTTTACAGGCTCGAAATCAAAAATCAAATATGGTGTGAAAATGACTCTGATCCCAAAGAGAACACAAACTCAATTTTTCCTGGTATCCTTCTACACTATCTCATCTTAGTAGGGTAAATCTTTTTACAATTTTTTTTTGCAGAAAAAATATACATTACTTGCGAGTAAATAGCTTAGAATTACCAGTCCATGTGACTTAATACGGTTAACAAGAAAATGCACTGTTGAGACACTCCTTATGTGAAAATCACCGCTTCAAAACCCCATAGATCTAATTAACCCAAACAAATAAAAACTAAAAAAGAGAATAACTCATAATTGCCAAATGGAAGCCCAAATTCATGAAATTTTCCTATTCAAATTCACCTCTAATTTGATTAAAAAAATACAAACCAGGACATGTGAGTTAATAGCTAATAGCTAGCTCATAATTGCCAAATGGAAGCCCAAACTATGAAGCTGCCCTGTTTAAGTTCACCTCTAATTCAATGGACTTTTTAAATTTATAGTTTATAATAAAGCACTCGCACGCTTACCTCTACACCACAACAAATTGCAATTACTCTGATCATGATCTTTACATGGTCGCTGGAAGAGTTGAACATTTTCAAACATCAAAATCGATGCGATCTTAGAGCATCAGTACAATCGAACCTTTCTATGATGTCCCGTATCTTACTATCGAACCAATACAAACTCATAGAAGGTCAACTCATCTAGTATGGACACTGATATGTGAAGTCTAAGAATATAAAATAACTCTTGGATACATAACATCAAAAAGTTGAAGAATAATCTAGCCATGCATCTTTAGAGAGAGAACATTCATATATAGATAGATATAGATATGCCAATGATGACTCCCCCGCCGCATGACTGTAGCGAGATAGTTCAGCATTAAGTAGGGCAAGGTCAGACTTCATCACACATAATTACACCAAGAAGTAGCCTGAAATTTTTGTTACTCTCCTAAGATAGACATTGGATTAGTAAAGATTATGCAGGGAAGATCGTTAGCTATATCCGAGTTAACAAGCTTTTAGTGGACAATGAAGATCAAATATGATATCATGTCTCTGAACAGCACTTGCCCACAGGCGCTTGCGGGAACTGAAAGAATGGAATCTCATTAAGCAAACATTGATGGTATATAGAATAAGCCATCCCACGGACAAGGAGCGAGAAGCATCTACAGAATTACTCGACACATTCAGAGACGATACCTTGCATCCATCCTTCAATTAAATATATGGGACATCAAAATAAACCAACGAATTTTTCCCATACCCCGCTTCCTTAATTCCAGGTTGGCCTCAGCTTGCTGAACAAACACATATTAAATCATCTGATTGATTATTGCCAATTTGTGAAGAGGATTGAAATTATATACATAGTGAACCTCGGATGGTAACTTGGTAAGCACTTTCTAGCTTACCCGGATATATTACCGAGGAAGAACATCTGTCAACTCTCAATATAACTCCTTTGCATTATAATCCACAAGGCTGGGCTGCATGGAAAACAATATTCTGATGGCGTAAAAGAAAACCTTCCATAGTGAGAGCTCCAATGCTCAAGATCAACAAATATCACAGGTTCCAAGAAATGTATATGTGACATGTCAACAGCTCAAGGTCTCAAGATCATTCTGCAGCCAGATCTCTATTTCTAGTTCGACTCAGAAATGACAGACGAACTACCATTTGGATTAGTGTCAGAAGCATTACTGTATCCTGGATGATGAAGCCATGGGATGAGTAGAACCTGTGCAGTTCAGTGATTGGTCAGGCTTGGCACTAACTTCTCCGTTTGTTCTGTGAGTAAAATGCCCATGAGAAAACTTAAACCTACCGACCTTTGCATTCTTTTGAACTGATAAAAGGGGAATTATTCTTCTAGCTGCTAGAGCATGAGTTTCTTTGGAAACATTTTTCGATGAGGTCTTCTGCGATGTGGTCATTAGCAAATCCAAACCTTTCCCTAAATTTCCCATATTATCTTTTGCCTGATCATGGAATGTCTTACCTGTAATTGGACCAGTGGTATCATAAGAAACTCCAAGCCCGCCTATATTCTTTGAGACTTTCATGATTTCACATTGTGTTCTACTTGTTGATACTGTATTTTTCACACGCCTTGAGGTGTCATTAACTTGACTGAGACTTTTCCTCCTCTCAAGTGATGATGAGTTCTTTTGAGCCACTGAACTTCCACCTGCCCTACTTTTTGAATTTTTCTTCTCCATTACTCTTGGATTTGTGAATTCTGCATCAGCATCAATTGAATCCCTAGATTGTTGGACTTTAGCAACTTTTTTTAAGGACACTCCAGACCAGGATTCAAATGCTTGCTGCCTGTCTGTTGTAAAATATTGGCTGACCTTTGCCATGTCATATAATGTCTGAGCTGCAGCTAGTACCCTCGGAGAAACAGGCACTATCAAATGACGAGAATTATGATGAAAGTCAGCTTCGGAGAATAATTATAAATGGTCAAATGAGAATATGATATATAGCACATGCAATACCCGAACATAAAGGAAAATAATGATCTGACAGTACAAATCCTATGAAAATATATGTACATAAAGGTCTCCAATACAGCACCTTGGCCCCATGACGCAAAACCCGATTTAAAATATCAGACAAGAAAATTAAGGGTTTCTTTTGCCAAGTGAACAATTTCAAGCGGATAAACACACATACAAGATGATGCCTTTTGAAGTCTTGCTAAAAGGATGAAGTTCTCGTTTTAATATACAGTCCCGTATACTTACCAACCAAGTAAAGTCGTCATTTTAATTTTCCCCATTTCCCCACCCTTCGGTATGAAAAATGAGCAACCTGTACCAAGGATAATCTCAAAACAAGCACTATCTGATAAAAACAGTCACCAAAGTAAATAGAATACGCTTTATAAATCCCTAGTCAGTATTAAAAATGGTTTCAATGGGCGTAGTGATTAAGTAGTGATGATAGTGGCATGCCAGGTCGCCCATAAGGGTTCGATTCCCCTGGAGATGCAAATAAAAGGTCGGGCCAGGTGCAACTCCTAGGTGTATTTGACAGAAACCCCTACCACAGTAGCTTAGCAAAGAACAATACGGAAGAAAAGAAGGAATTGCTTATATTATAATCTAATGTCGTGACTCATGATACACAGCTTATTACAAAAGTCACTAATTTATCAGCAAAATGAAATTTTTTTGTGATTTTTACTCAACTAAAAATCACCCTGGTAATTTTTTCTGTGCCAATCTTTTGCCATTTTTTTCCCTTTCTTTCCTATTTTTAAAAAGTGAATATATTTTGTATTTTTTAAATTGGTTGAATTTTCCGCAATTTTTCCAATGACCCGACTTCATGACCCTGTCATTTTTTTAATGATTCCAATGTTTGCCGCACTGATACATAGGATCATAAGGGGGGAGAGATTAACGCCCCATTTTGAAACTCTTTATTTTATCACACAACTTATCATTATCTTATCTTACTATATTATATTTTTGTATTATTATATTTAATCATATAACTTAATTATTATATTAAAGATTGCATAATAATTTTATATAATAAAGTGACATATTGACAAAGTACATTAATTAAACTTCTATAGTATGCCCATCATAAACCATATTTTCTAAGATGAAAGATCCTCCCCTAATGGTCAAACTGGAATACACACCAAGCTTATCTCTAAATTTTATAAACTTATCTAGACCAAGAAGCTAGGTGAAAATATCCTGAATCAGCTGCTATTTTGCAAAATATCTCATCCCAACATCTCCATTCTCCACCAACGGCCACCAAATATAATGACAATATATTTCCACATGTTTTGTGTGCTCATGGAAGACATGACACTCTAATTATCACATTGGAGTATAGTAGATCCCTGCGAATCAGCAAGAAAAATTCTCAGCAAAACCACCTCACAAATTGCTTCCACTGCGTCCTTGTACCCTGCTTCAGTGGAGGAAAGCAAAATTGCATGTTGCTTCCTACACAACAAAGATGTTTGTAATTATGCCAAGGCTTAAAACATAATTAGTGGTGGATTTCACATCATCCATTGGTCCTACTTAATCTAGATTCATATGTCATGTTGTCGCATAGATTGTCCAGGCAGCGCGACAACGCTCAGATTGGGGGTTGTCACCCTAATTCTCGATCCCTTCGTTTAAGTTGTCTCCCTGAAGCAGGCTAAGGGGGGTAGACCTTATAGGAAAAAGGAAGACCCATTGGGAACCAGCTGGCTTAGGAGACGCAGCAGGGGGAAAGAAGCACTTGATTGATGTTAGAATTTGATTAGATCTTTAAATGTTGAAGACCAGTGCCTTATGGAGTCAATGAAGACCAAGTAATTAATTAGCTGCTGCTGCTTATAAAGAAATTTAATGATTGCTTGAAAATATTTACAAAATATCAAACATGTAACGAGCATTATATAATCCAAGCAATAATTGATTTCACCAGATACAAGATGTTCAATAGATGCACAAAGCTTTAGCAATTAAACTTCAAAAGATCAAATACTTAAAGCAACCACGAAATTTAAATGCTAACCAGTTTCAAATAGTTAAACTTAAATATACCATAACAAAAAAAGACTTTAAAAGGAATTTCCAATGTTCAATTAGTCTTTTTTTTTTAATTAATTTTTAAATTTTTTTTTATATTTTTTTTTTAATTAATTTTTAAATATTTTTTTATATTTTTATTTTTTATGAGACTAAACTAAACTAAAACTTAAAAATTAAAAACTAAGCTAAAAGAAAATGAAAATTTAGACCAAACACTAAAATATATATATATAGATGAGATGAAATTTAAAAGGAAATTTGTTAAAATCTAAATGAAACAGATCAAATCAAAACTTTTTTTATATATTTTTTTATGATTTTTGTAAAATTCTAAGATTAAACTTAAAATCTAAATAAAATTAAAATCTAGTCTAATCTAAAACCTAAAAGAATATTTTTTTATGCTTTTTTATATTTTTTAATAATTTTTTATTTTTTTATATTATTTTTAAAATCAAAACTTAAACAAAATTAAATCTAAATTTAAAGAAATATAAATCTAAAACTAAAACAAAAATTTAATAAATCTAAAACTAAAATGAACTGACGTATATACATTATAATAATAAAAAAATGAAAATTTGAAGCTTATCTAAATCCTAGACTAAATGAAATCAAAGTAAATAAAAAAAAAAAAAAAGGAAATACCTACGCTAACCTACCAACACGCATATAAAGAAAATTGAAAACAAAAAAAAAAAAAAAAAAAAAAATGATTGTTGTTGTGTTTAGTGTGTGCAGGTATGCAGAGGGAGTCGACGGCGGCAGAAAGAGGAACAGGTGAGAAAAATCGCGTGGAGAACAATGAACACTGACATGCGGAGGAAGAGCAGGACGTCAAGTAAGGGACATCGACAAGGTTTTGAATGGCAGATTTTGTAGCAAATGGAAAAGGCGCGAGTCAGGGAGGAGAAGTTGCTATGGAGTATAACAAGATAGCAATATAGTGGTTTTGATGACAGCGATGAGAGAGCTGCAGCATAGGATGGAGGAGTCGCATATCGATGGCAACAAAGGATGACTGTGGGTTGGCAGATTTATATCTACAATTTTGATGCAAGACGCGTGGAGGGAGGGATGTAAACTCAAGCAGCGTGAAGCTAGCGAGGCAGCAATAGAGGGGAAGAAAGCTGAGGATTGCCGATTTCAAGAGGATTTGTTGCAGAGGAATGGAATCCGACGGGTTTGATGAACGCGGGTGGAGGAGTTCGAAAATGCAGCAAGTAATCTTGTTGCAGATATGTGAAGGAGGTATGGCAACGGATGGATGGCAGAGAGGAAGGAAAACAGACGGAAGGGAAAGCTAGCCGCAGGGAGAAAGCAATCACGGGTGAAGGAAGAGATGGACAGTGGATTAGGGTGCGAAATGACCAGCGTAAAGAAACTGAGGGACTGCAGCGTAGGAGTTGGGAACAATCTAGGAGCCTGCCTAAAAAAAATTTAAAAAATTTCCTGTGGAAATGAAACCCCAGCAAACAGATAGCTTGGAGAGCCTCGAATTTCTTCAGAAAAACCCTGCAAGAACCAATTCTGAGCCCAGATCTTTCCCTCCAGGGCCTAGATCTGGCTTCAAACAAAAATTTCTTCTCAGACCTGTAACCTGCAATGGCAAAACAAAGTACCCAGGAACAACATGCGCAAGAAACAAAACTAAAAAAACCTTAAAACTTGCTAAATAATTACACTATTCACAATTTAAAAGCTCTAAATAACCAGATTTGTCAATATGCCACAAAAACATTTTTAAAATTTTAAATTTAAGATGAAGTGCTTCAGAAAACCCTTCGTGCATTCACCAAAAAATTTCAAATGATAAGTCCGAGATCAAAACTCACTAGGCTCTTCAGAAAATGCAATCCAGGAGTTCGCTGGTTCAGCCGAGAACTTCCCCGAATGCCCGGTAATCTCAAAAAAATGATTTCTTACACAACTTAAATCAACCATTAACGAAGAAGAAAAAAATGATACTAAAATCCAAATCTAATGGAGATACCTGCCATCATATCCAGAAATTTAACTACCATTCAAACCCTAGCAACTAAACAACATACCTGTGTTTAAAATCACTATTCATCAAGCTATCATCAATGGCTGAAAATAAATTTATGCAGAAAATAAAACATCTTACAGCGATTCCAGAAGAGTAACACTAGCAACATTTCAACCCTGAAGTCTTTCTTTATTGCACAAAAAATGACTACAAGAGAGCTTTCTTTAGCACACCACTCTAAGATCAAATGATCTCAAATGACCCCTCACACCTTATTTAAAGGAAAATTTACCAACCGCTTGTTCGAGTGATTCATATCAAAATGATCTTGACCGTCGATGAGGATCAAAATCTCTTTCAATCTCATCCGTCGAAAATTTAAATGCATTTTAATATATTAAAAAATTAAAATCTTGCATTTATTTCCTCAAAACTTTGACTTATTATTATTTTATTATTTTATTTTATTTTTTCCAAATTTTTATTTATTTTTTATTTATTTTTAAATTTTATTTATTTATTTATTTTATTTTTTTAGTTATTTTTAATTTTTTAATTTTATTATTTTTATTTTTTACTGGACCCTCAAACTTAGCCTTTGGAAAAAACACCTATGACCTAGGACTTATGAAGGGATAAAACATTTTCTAACCCTCAAGACACTTTACATCATGACTTGTACAATTTTACATCTCAAGGGAGAAAACCCATTTGACATAGACCCTCATAAACTATCCAGTCTTGCGACACAAATATAATCTAGCAGATCAAGCAATTTGTACTAACTTAACCAAATAGTTAGAATTATCTCCAAATTACTTTTACATAAACTCGACCCAACACACTAGGATTCCCCTAAGATTCTAATGACAAAATCCATTCTAGCTTTGGAGTTAGGCCGAAGGAAAACTCTGTCGATCATGGATCGGTAGGATAAAAAACCTTCCGGAACGTAGATTATCACTAGAAAATTAGGGTTGCCTAGGCAATTTACATACATGACTCAAATCTACTAAGATTATTTACAATTTACACATGCAAACTAGGTTTACAACATAATATGATCAAGCTGATAATGGAAGTCGAATGGCATGGATACGACGATCAAGTGCTACCCTTTTGCGAAAAAAGGGAGTGTACTGCTATGGGTAGTTGACATGTAGTGGTCAACATGTCCTATCAACTGAAAATCCTCTCATGTGGCACACAAGATGCCAAAATCTAATGTACTATTTACCTATCTTAAAATTCTCTTGGTTGTTGTTAAATGTTCATCTTTAGGAGATGTCATAAATCTAGAAATGTGGCTCACTCCAAAACTCAAGTTCAAGCTAATGGCTATGAGAAAGATGAGGTTCCCCACCAACTGTCTATATATAGAATTATTCGTTAGTTTTGAGTCAGATATGGCCAAAAGATTCATCCCAACCTCCATAGATATAGATTAGTTTACAATTAATCATTCAGAACTTCTCCACTAGGTCTTTTGCACACTTACGTTGGGAAGCAAACACAACCAGTCTACTAAAACTCTACACCTAAGCAGTGATGTCGGAGGCCTAACTCAGTGGTGTCAAAAGAAAAATTGTTACCTTTCAAATTATGTTGACCTCACTACATGTGACAATGATGTTATCCATGTAGACCACTAGAATCACCAAATCACAATCTATGCTTTTGACTTGGTGAATCGAATCGAAAGGATTTTTGAATTCAATGTTTATGAGATGTTTGTCAATTTTAACATACCAAGCTCTTGGAGACTATCCCAAACCATAAAGAGCTTCAGCCATCAGCTAACCTCCAAAGCCTATTTCAAACCATAAAGAGCTTCAGCCTTCAACTAACGTGCAAAGCCTATTTCAAACCATAAAGAGCTTCAACTAACTTGATCCTTACGTGTCTTAGAATTATCTTGGTTGTTGTTAGATGTTCATCTTTAGGAGATGTTATAAATCTATAAATGTGGTCCATTCCAAAACTCAAGTTCAACCTAATGGCTATGAGAAAGATGAGGCACCCCACCAACTGTCTATATATAGACTTATTTGTTAATTTTGAGTCAGATATGGCTGAAAGATTCATCTCAACCTCCATAGGTATAGATATTAGTTTACAAATTACAATTAATCATTCAAAACTTCTCCACTAGGTCTTTTACAAACTTATGTTGGGAAGCAAACACAACCATGGTCTATTAAAACTCTACACCCAAGCAGCAATGTAGGAGGCCTAACTCAATGATATAAAAAGAAAATTTGTTACCTTTCAAATTGTGTTGACCTTCTTACTGCTCAAACTAGTAAGGGTCCTAAAAGGGGATCCTTGAAGGGCTACTACTAGGTCAAGGGCAACAATGAAGCAATAGCCCACTATCGTCTCAGCTAATGCACCCTACTTTTTACGGACTTTCACCGATGGGAGGAGACTCGCTATAATAAGGATCACGAAATGATGGATCAATGATAGGATGAGAGGTGATCCTGGAAGCCTATTCACAAGGGAGGCTTAGATATATGGCTTGCTTGCTTTGAAAGCAAGATGAAAGGCTCTCTAGGAAGGGCTTAAGGGAATTCAAAGAGCTAGGGTTTGAGTATATGACTTGTTAAGAAGATTGTTAGCTCCTAAAATCCTTATGGAAACTTGGCTTCAAAGTGGTCTTTGTGAAACTAGCTTCAATAAGTTGTGGGACCACATAGGATCAAGTGGACCTGAGGTTAGGTCAAGAGAATGGAGTTGAGCAACCAATGACGTGTTTGACCTAATCAGGGAGGAGAAAGAGATCAAAGAACGAATTTTCAATGAAAGGTAATGCAAGGATCCCAATGAGGTTACTATCCTAAGGAAACCAAGGGCAAGATTCAATCTCGAGGTTAGGGTTTGAAATATCTCAAAATCCCATCGTTGAAATTTCTTCAAAATTGGAGGGCACCTAGGAGACACACCCACGCAATAGGAGCCAAGAGATTGAATATTTTGGATGGGTGGTTTTGCAAGAAATTTAATGCCCTAGGTGACCCAATGGGGCTAGACCTAGAAAAGAGAGAAAGAGGGGAAAAGTTTAGGGTTTTAGGGTGATCACCTATTGTGGACCAGTGCCTAATCCTTTGGGGAGATTGGAGTCAAGAATGATTATGAAATCGGATTTGATTTTCTAGGTCAAGGGGGCTTCAAAGACAACTTCGCTTAGCATTAGGGCAGAGGAAAAGTAGCTTCAAAGACTTTACACTTCGTTTTGCAAAATAGATGGCTTATCAAGATGAATTTCAGCCATGAAACATCCATAAAACATTCATTCATTATACATGGCCCATACATGAAGCAGCACTATCTAGAAACAAAATTTCCACAACTTCACATAAATGGATGCAATAAATTAGCCCTAGTATAGCGAAATCCCAGCAACAATCTATGTGACAAAATAGAAAGAATAGCATTTAAATTGCACTTATATGTATAAGAGTATATCCAACCATAAAAATTTTGCCAATCAAGAAGCTCCAAGACGAGAAAATGATCCAAACAACAAAATTCATTCCATGCTCCAAAATTTCATCCTCCAAGAAGGATAGTGAAGTTCTCTTAAGAGATACAAGTCCAAACCAAGTGATGATGATGAAATGAAATCATCTCACTTGTATTTATACATGTCCAAATGAATTCAATTTGCCTAATGAGGCTTAATAGAACCCCTAAAATAAAATAATGTGCAAAATAACAATCTTTTGATGACAAGCTCACCAAAATAGCTGAAAATCAGAGAGTAAGCCTCTCAAGAGGTCGAATGATCAATAATACATGTCGTTGGGCCGTAGCGGAGGCCTAATGAAGTCCATAGGTGCCATAATGTGAAATCGAACTCCCAAAAGCAGTGGACAAGGGGTTGACCCCTTGTTCTCCAAACAATGAACCTATGGTGCTCCCAAATGGGTGTGGGGGCACACAAGTGTCCTCATGGGTCTCCAAACAAATCGAAGATGCATGTAGACCATCTGCAAGGGCTTGGATGATAGTATAAGTGATGCCACATCATCATACATGTCCTGGGTCATTTGCCAAGTACATGATATAACTGTGGGGCCAGTTGGGCATGGTGAACCAAGTGCATCTTCCTCGTCCAATAAGTGAACCACGAGCAAACTTTGAATGACTCTGGGGATCCAAAGAATGTTGTTTGTTGTTGTGGAGGCCTATGGCTCTCTACACACACCTTACATGTGCCAATGTAACCCTCTGGACAGTTAGGACCCCGTATAGGGAGACCAAACCTAAGATGGAGACCATCTGCTATCCTGCATAAGATCCAATGCGTCCCCTTGCCTTCCAGCACACCAAGTCATTAAAGAAATCAATTTAAAGAGTTTACAAACCATGGACAATAGGTGGGCACTTCATAATGGAATGCCCTTCCATAATGGGCTTTGGCATGTGCTAATGTCTCCAAGCTCCAAGGGGGGTTAACCAAGTACCTTATTAGGTGGTTTCTACTTTTAAAAGGGATAGTATGTCCTTGGTACATCCTTCAAATGGTGGTGGCATGTGATAAAGTGATGGAACGAAGTAGAGGATGAAGGGGCAATCTTGGATCACATGCCAGGGTACAAAGGTAGCTGACAAAGGGAAGCCCACACTTGGGTAGATTGTGGAAATTTCTAAGTCTGACACGTTAGAAATCCCTACTGCATTATTTGGTTTATTATCTCCTATTCGTTCATTCCATTAACAAGTTATTTATTGATATAAATACCGAAATAAACACAAATGCAGCCTTCACACATATACAGATCAGCGACTGAAATAACTGAGACAATCATACAAGGGACACCGTTATTTTTGAACAAACGTCCCCGGAAAAACCCAATGCGGGAAAACCAGTGCAGCAAATATGAGGGTTTTATTATTATGCAGTTTCTGAATACAATTAGAGTGCTAGAAATGGCTCACCCTTCAGAGATTTTCCTTGGCAGAAGTACCTCTCCTCGGGGACAGATATTCCAGTTGATTAGCAAACAGATGAATGATCCCACAACAACTTCGACAATTCCTTAGTTGGACAGCGAACGTTGTTCCAAGCTTCTCTTTGGAACTGTGTCACCTTCTTCTACTCTGCGTCTGCCTCTCAACTCTCAGTCTACCCCACGAAAATTCCTCAGCATTGCCTCTTCTTCCCAGCGTCAGCGCTGCAGCCCTTTGCGTAGCAAACAACCTCTTGGCTCTCTGCATCAGCCTCTTGGCCCTCTGCGTCTTCTATGCTAGCCTCCTCAGCCTCTGCATCAATCCAGGTTGTCCCTGTGTCAGCCTTCCTAGGCTCTACGTTGTCTCTCCAACACTTTCTCTGCCTCTCTGATATGCATTCTGGACCTTCTGCCGAACTGCCCCTTGCTGCAACGGATCACTAACTCGATTTCTCAGCAAACCCTGCCCCAGAAAATCGAATTCTTGATCAACTTGGTGTATCTCCAACTGACCCTCAAGCCTCCTCTTATACTTTTCCTGTTGATGAATCAATGGCCGAAATTAAGTCCCTAATCAACGGCTAAGATTAGATCTGGCTTGATCCTCATTATTTAGAACTTTCTCACCCATATTATATTAATACACATTAATATTTAAATTTTCCTAAGTTTAGACTTAGGAACCCCATTAAAAATATTAATTATTTTAATATCTCTCCATCCGAGTGGAATTTCCCCAAATGACTTTTGGGTCTTGCAGATCTCATGTGCCTTAGCCTCTCCACCAATTTTCATGGCTAGATCACATCTGATTCTACCAAAAAACAAGATAAATAATGTATATGAGAGAGCAATCGTGGTACATGAGTTACCCCAGCCTTGATTTTTCCACCCTTCTTCATATGCCTTTTGTCTTTTATGATTTTTCTTTGGTTAACTGTTCGGGGCTCAAGGAATGAGAGCATGATGTGTAAAGTATAGCAGTGGATACCTCCTTTAAGGTGGGGCGGTTCATTGCCCACCAGGGGTTGGGACAATCATGGGTTCTTGAATGATAGAGGAGGCTCATCTAGGGCCTATAGAAACCAGGGTGATGGCCATTGAAATGGGGTAGAGCTCATGTATTGGCTTTTGCCCACGTGCTAAATGTGTTTGTCCCGACCATCTTTTGCATTTTGTGGTACATATTCCTGTTGAACGTGGCCAATTATGCTTTTTGTTTTCTTTTTAACTGCATCAACCTCTGGGGCATCGTTACAGGCCTTACCCAAGGTGTGGACAAGCGTAGGGGAAGCCTAAACCTATGTGGACCCAGTGGAGGAATGTGGACCCAGGTGGGAGGAATGATGAATAGAGAGTTATAATGAGCGGAATGGGAGTGATATATGTGGATGAGGGAGCGGGACCACACAACCAAAATCAAGCTTTCCCATGTAGTACCATCCCTAAATCCCAAAGGTCAATAAAAGAGATCCCACGGGACTAAGGTCTAAGGGTAACGTCCAAAAGAGGTCTAGCAGACAAGAGCACAGACCTTAGCCCACTCTTTTTGTCGAATCCCCAATTAATCCATTCCCAAAAGTTTCCATGATAAGTAAACTACAATATTCAATTACGAAATGACAAGGCATACCTTTAGGTTTGGGAGGCCCACCCTCAAACATATGATCATGACATGGCTGGCTCAAGTAGTGGAGAAGTGGCACAACAAGCTAGTTGGTGGCTGCAAAGGGTTGTTGGTTGCCAGTTGAAAACCATCTTCGAGAAAAAATTTCCAGTGTTCCACGGGGACTCACCCCCCCCCTTAGGGGTCTAGTTTCCTCGCTCCCCCGCGCTTCGGGGACTTGGGGACTAGAAGGGGACGTTTCCCCACGCTCCCAAAAATGAGGAAACTCAGGGGGACGTGCCAGGGGGGCGTTTCCCTTCCCTGAGGGGGCGTTTCCTAAAAGGGGGACGAGGGGGGACGTGAGGGGGGCAGGGGGGACGAGGGGGGGCATGAGGGGGCAAGGGGGGACGTGGCACATTAAAAACCATTTAAATTAATTAAACGCTGAATTTAATCTTTATTTAAGAGTTAATTAATCTTTATTTAAGAGTTAATTAACGTTTAGCGTTTTGGAAAATGGTGGTTTTATGTTATAAAAACGGCAACCGAGCCATGAACAACACACTCACAGCCTTTGCAAGTTTGCTGAGCGCTCCACTCACTATTTCACTGTTTGGATTTCCGATTCATCATTCCAGAACTCCTCCCTCTCTCTGGTCGAGCATCCTAGAAGCAGCAGCTCCCATCGAGCATCGTGCGAGCAACACCTCCTTGAGCAGCGCTGCGTGTTGAGGATCGGACTGCTACAGCGGAACAGGTTAGTAATAGACTAACAGTTCAATAAGTGATATAACAATATAACTTATAAGTCTCCAACAGATCAATAGTGCGCATTGTTTGGTGTGTCTTGACGGCTGTTTTAACTTTTTTTTAAGCGACAATGCTATCGTAACTTCCAGCCATCAGTTCTCCCGTAGAGTCACCATGGTCTCGAAAGAAACCAGGTTTCCATGTTTCAGTTATTAATTAAAAATTTTAAATATATTATGTAGGGTTTCATATGACGTCGGACGGCCTTGTCTACGGCCATGCTAGTTTTCATATGACGGCCTTGTCTCGATTTTACATATATTCTGCAGTTCTTATGATTTATCATTGCACAGTACATCAGCGCTTTCCGAATCAGTGGGTGTGTGAATGAAGTTTGGGCAATCATCAGAGTCTCTGTCTCAGAGCAGTGTCCACTGTCAACCAAATAGGCTAGCCGTTATTCATATATTAATATTATCAGTTGAAAATCTACGGCCTGCCTAACTAATATGAATATAAAATTTATTGCTGTGAAGTAGCTCTGAAAATTGAAATCGGTTTGCTTTTGTGATGCGTGTGTACTGTTGGTGTAGTTAGAGTTAAATTACAATGTTTTTCCATGGTTAAATCATAAATGCCCTTCTACACCCTGCCCAGTCAACTTCGGTATGATTGAGCAATATTGCTAATAATGTATATGACAATGCTCATACTGATGCCAATTAAGCTAGAAGCTTTTATAAAAACATGATTGCGGCTCTAAGATATATGAACCGTTTCAACTTTCAAATATATTATATAACACAAAGGTTTGGATGAAGTTTATCCATCTAAATATGAAACATTGTTTCTCCCCTGTCTTAGAGCTTATCCCAATACTCCATTATATAGTCTTTTACACAGCCTGCAAACTTATGAAGATGTTGATTTCCACACAATACAAATAAAAAGAAACTTTGGTTTTATTGAAAATAATCCAATGTCAAGGCCTCATGTCAAATGATATTCATATCAATGATCATGCTTTGCAGCTTTTCAATTCAAACCAAATTGGCAAATTGTCATAGTGGACTCAATTAATAAATTATACTTTATATTTATAAATTTTGAAGACCCTGACGCTCCCCCACGTTTCCTAAAAAATGGTAGGGAGCTTTTGCATAGGCCGCTCCCGCGCCCCCTCGCTCCCTCGCCCCCTCGTCCCGAAACCTTGGTGGAACACTGAAAATTTCTCCTAGGGATATCACCCACAAAGTGGTGGGTAACATCTAGCTCCAACTAGGACGTGATCTCTCGAAAACTAGGCGAAGCTACTCAAACAGGAGGTCACGAGAACACTAGCAATCTCTTGGTTAATGTAGACCTGTTATCTGCACATATCAAAGACTGAACCCATGGGGCAGCATGTGTCTACAGTGTCTTATGATCACCTATGCTTGGTGTTAGGCCATAAAATCAACAGAAAAATAAAATATGCAAAATTTTAATCTAAATGCAAATAATCTACCATGAGAAATATCATATGACATTAGTTCTAATGCAAAAATGAGCATGCAATAGATCCTACCTTAACATGCATAAGATGAAGCTAATATTAAGTGTAATCATAAAGCCAGTGCAACCAACATATCATCAAGTCAATATAAGTATGTCTGCCTATATGATTACTCGTGCAGAAAATCCCAAAGTGAATGCAAATGCAAACACATGGAGGATGTTGTTAGTGGGAGGTGGGAAAATATGGTTTCCATGTGAGGTAAGAGGAATCCTTAAGATAAGGAACACAAGTCAATCTAGAAATGCGGAGCCTTCCCTCCAAGTACATGATAGTGGAATGCGTGATTATCCTTAAGAACTTCTTATCACAATCATTGCTCATAATATTGTGCTTTGAAGATGTCACAAGGTTGTGATGAGAAGGGAATGAAAGGTGAGAGAAAGAAGGGGTGCAACAAACAGGTTGCCTAAGGTGACGGTCACATTGGAGATGGGAGGTCATGGAGTGATCAAAACCCTGAGGGTGTGTCCAAGGAGGTAACCTTGACACTATACTCAGAAGGGGGAAAGGGCCTACTGTCACTTGAGATCATATGACAAGGGGTGAGGGAATCACTTGATGAAGACTCAAGATGATGAACAATAGGAAAGGGCAAAAGGGAGGGCGAAGTATTGTATTCAACGGGTTTCTCTTCCTTAAAATCATAATCTAAAGGCTTAAGTGATTCGAATATAGAATAATAATGAGGAGAGGTGGGAGCCTTATCGATTTCCTTAGTATCGAAGATTGGGTCTCTCCTAAATGGAAAGTTGATCGCTTCCCATTGCCCCTCTTTATGCAAGGGAAAATAATAGTTCTCCTTTCCAAGGGTATCAATGGATATGTCATCATACGTAATGCCTGAGGGATAGGGAAGACCAATCTCAGCCTCATCCTCCTTGTCGATGTCGTAAATGGGAGCACAATCAAATTGAGGACCAACAATTTCCCATTTCTCCCTTTCAACGTGGAAGTAATCTCCAATGTCATCTTCCAAGGGCCTAATGGGATCACCTTCCTCTAGGTTCTCAAAAGGAGAGTCATCGAGAGTAATATCCTTGAGAAAGGTAAGGTTAGTGTCAACTTCACCTTCCATAGACCCATCCTTCCCAACACATTGTTCTCAAAATCCTCCTTTCCATCATGTGGACCCAAGGAGGACTCGTCTCCCTACTCATTACTTAGGTTCTCAAGGTCTTGATGATGCTTGATGAAGGCTTCATCTTGGATGCTTAATGCAGGATATACTTGAAAATGTCTAAGAAAACCATCAATGAACTCCTCCATAGATGAGATGCTCTTAGGTTCATGATCATGCAACCAGGAGTTATGACCACCGAGAGATCCCAAGAAAAACAACATAAGGACATCCTGGTGAACAACTTTCTCTCTTGAAGCATGTGCATTAAATCTTTCTACATGGTTAATTGCGAAGAGTAGATGACCATCAAACACAGGCACCCCACGTACCACCCTTCCTTCGACATGATTAGGGTGCCCAGGGACGCTAACGATGTCCAAAGCGAAAAAAATCATCAAAGAAAGACAACCTATTTGAGATATACATGACACATATGTAGGAGTCGCCAGGGTGAATTTAAAGATGCCTAGAAATATGCTTGCTTCACCCTACAAGCATCTACCTTAACGTTCAATGAAGAACTAGGGCTCCATTCTTCCAATGGAGTCATCAATAATGATATGTCAATAATAAATATGTCGTAAGGGGAACAAAGCACACATCTTGTGTCCCTGACAACGGCACCAAAATGTTACTGCTCAAACTAGCAGGGGTCCTAAAAGGGGATCCTTGAAGGGCTACTACTAGGTCAAGGGCAACAATGGAGCAATAGCCCATTGTCACCTCGGCTAAGAATCCCTACTCTTTAGGAATTTCACTGATGGGAGGAGACCCATTATAATAAGGATCACGAAATAATGGATCAATGATACGATGAGAAGTGATCCTGGAAGCCTATTCACAAGGGAGGCTCAAATATATGGCTTGCTTCTTTGAAAGAAAGATGAAAGGCTCTTTAGGAAGGGCTTAGGGGAATTCTAAGAGCTAGGGTTTAAGTATATGACTTGTTCAGAAGATTGTTAGCTCCTAAAATCCTTGTGGAAATTTGGATTCTAAGTGGTCTTTGTGAAACTAGCTTCAATAAGTTGTGGGACCACACAGGACCAGGTGGACCCAAGGTTAGGTCAAGAGAATGGGGTTGGGCAACCAATGATGTGCTTGACCTAATCAGGGAGGAGAAAGAGATCAAAGAACGAATTTTCAACGAAAGGTAATGCAAGGATCCCAATGAGGTTACCTACCTAAGGGAACCAAGGGCAAGATTCAATCTTGAAGTTAGGACTTGAGATATCTCAAAATCCCACTGTCAGAATTTCTTCAAAAAATGGAGGGCATCTAGGAGACACACCAGCACAGTAGGAGCCAAGATATCAAATTTTTTTGGATGGGTGATTTGCAAGAAATTTGATGCCCTAGGTGACCCAATGGGGCTAGACCTAGAAAAGAGAGCAAGAGGGGAAAAGTTTATGGTTTTAGAGTGATCACCTATGGTGGACCAATGCCTAATCCTTTGGGGAGATTGGAATCAAGAATGATTATGAAATTGGATTTAACTTTCTAGGTCAAGGGGGCTTCAAAGACAACTTCACTTAGCATTAGGGCAGAAGAAAAGCAACTTCAAAGACTTTACACTTCGTTTTGCAAAATATATGGCTTATCAAGATGAATTTCAACCATGAAACATCGCTAGGAACATTCATTCATTATACATGACCCATACATGAAGTAGCACTATCTAGAAACAAAATTTCCACAACTTCACATAAATGGATGCAGCGAAATCCCAGCAACAATGTATGTGGCAAAATAGAAAGAATACCTTTTAAATTGCACTTACATGTATAAGAGTATATCCAACCATCAAAATTTTGCCAATCAAGAAGCTCCAAGACAAGAGAAAATGATCTCAACATCAAAATTCATTCCATGCTCCAAAATTTCGTCCTCCAAGAAGGATAGCGAAGTTCTCCTAAGAGATGCAAGTCTAAACCAAGTGATGATGATGAAATGAAATCATCTCACTTGTATTTATACATGTCCAAATGAATTCGATTTGCCTAATGAGGCCTAATATAACACCTAAAATAAAATAATGTGCAAAATAACAATCATTTGGTGACAAGCCCACCAAACTAGCTCAAAGTCAAAGAGTAAGTCTCTCAAGAGGTCGAATGATCAATAATATATGTCGTTGGGCCTAAGAGGAGACCTAATGAAGTCCATAGTTGCCATAATGTGAAATAGGACTCCCAAAAGCAGTGGACAAGGGGTTCGCCCCTTGTTCTCCAAATAAGGAACCTGTGGTGTGTTGATTTTTGGTAGCATCGGATGTGCTCTAAGTCTCAAAATTTGCAGGGAGGTTTAGACACATGCATTCGCCAATACCCATAAATCATTTTGGGAAATTCCACCTGGAGACAGTTTTATTAAAATAATTAATTATTTTTAGTGGGACGTTAAGTCTAAACTTAGGAAATTAAAATAATTAATGAGTATTAATCTAAACTGTGGGTGTAACTTCTAGAAGAAGACGAGAATCAAGCCAAAATGATCTAAGCCATTGATTACAAGTTAATCTGGGTCGTTGGTTGTCCAACAGAAAGATACAAGAAGAGGCTTGAGGGGTACTTGGAGAACACAGAAAGGGGAGATTAGAAATTCAATTTTTTGAAGCAGAGTAGCTGCCGAAGAGACTTTCGATAGTGATATTTTGTAGCAAGGGGCAGGGATAGTATCTAAAGGAAAATCTTTCCTGGTCGGAGAATACTCAGTAGAGGAGACGGAAAGAGATCTAGGAGAGGAAACGCAGAGCCAAAAGAGGCTGACGCAGGGCCATGCACAGGCAACAAAGCCTTGAGGAAGTCCGAAAATTTGCTGCAGATATCGATTTCTGAGCTGGAAGTCGGAGTGTGAGACTGGAAGAGCTAAAGTCAAAATCTCCATCAATCAGCTGAAGGGATGACACTGGCCCTAGAGGGTGTGATGCTGAGCTAACACAGTGATAGTGCAGAGTCAGCCAAGGACAACGCATTCAGTGGGTGGATCAGCAGGATTTCCAGTGATAGTGTGAGGTAACCTCACTTGTCTTTCTGTCAGTGATATTCTCTGTATTGGATAGCCAAGAGGGCATCCAAAGATTGTATTCAGAATTACTATTGCTTAATAATACAAACCGTCAGCGATTGAACCGGTTTTCCCATATTGAGTTTTTCCGGGCACATTTGTCCAAAAATAACTGTGTAGATGTGTTGTATTTCTTTCTTGTTCAGTTTCTTGTTTCCGCTTATAAATTTAAATGGTGTACGTTGCAATGTATTTGTTTCAGTGTTTACTGTAGGAAACAGTAAATAATTTGGCTCAGTAATTAACAAATAGGAGAAACGTAATCAGTTGATGCAATAAAAATTTGGGCATCCAAATTTTCACATGGTATCAAAGGTGCAGGTAAAAGAAGAGAACAGTGTCAGAAGAGCCCAGCGCTGAAGGAATAAGGGAGTTTGAAATTCCTGCAAGAGGCAGCAATTTGAATCCCCAGAGGGATTGCGCAGTTCAGGCTAGGAGGGCAAGATTTTCGAGGAAGGTCTCTCTCTGAGTGAGTCGATGGAGAGAGACTTCCAAATCGAAGTTTGCCAGTGTCAAAGGGTGCAACGCAACCGCTTCAGCGAAGAGGCAATTTTTGGTGGGACACAGTTTTCTGCAAGCAATTGTTGGGCAGAAATATGTCAAAAGGAAGAGAGAGACACGGTTGAGGGAATTCTTCCTTAGAAGACTTCCAGCCAAGGAGTCCAAATTCTCATTTGCTGAGCAGCAACGAAGAAGGTCAAATCTACAAGCTCCAACAGGTGTGCGTAGTCTAATCTAATGTTGCACAGAGGAGAAAGGAGGCTATTCAACTTTTTTGTTTGGCAGGGATGGCAACTAGTGGATTGAGAGATCAAGACAGGTTGGATGGGGCATCCAATTATGTGATCTGGAAGGCAAGGATGTCGTGCCTTCTGGATGAGCATTTTCTCAAGATCTACGACGAAAGCGTGATAGCTGAGCCCGCAGATCCAGATTCGCTCAAGAAGTACAAGGGAGAGATGGCAAAGACAAAAAGAATGATCCTCGACAAAGTGAAGGATCATATAGTCTGTCACATCATTGGCAGAGACACTGCTAAGGAGATGTCGGATGCATTGTCGACGTTGTATCAAGGATCTTCCGAGCAACGAAAGATGTACTTGGAGCAAAATATGAGATCTATACAGATGCAGAAGAGGGAACGCATTGATCCATTCCTCACTAAGCTTCAAGAGACCCGAGATGAGCTAGCAGTTGTGGGGTCTACACCTCAAGGTTCCGAGATGGTAAGACTGGCCCTAAATTCAGTATCTAAGGAGTGGCAAGTCTTTGTCCAGAGCATCCTAGGCAGGGCGACTTTTCCTAACTCGAATGAAATGTGGGCAGCTCTTAAGCAAGAGGTGCCGAGGAGAGACTTGGTCAAGTGTAAACTTGACGGAAGCAGCAACAGTGGGTCGAAGCCCAAGGAGGAAGAAGAGAAATGCAGCACTCGCATCCAAGGGGCAACAGGAGCAGCGGTAGAAGAAGAAAGATGTTTCGAAGATCAAATGCTTCAGGTGTGGTGAGTTCGGTCACTACGCAACATAGTGTCTTCTGAGGAAGAAGGACAAAGATGAGAAGCATGATCCAAAAGTTGCAGTTGTGAAGATCAAGGAGGAGTTCGCCATGACAACCAGGGCATCTCCAGGAGGGAGGTGGGATGATTTAGAGTTATAGTTTAAAAGGACTGCAGATGGGCAGGATCCTTAAGGAGCCCACCTCTCAAATCAATTCCTTGCTACGGGAGCTCAGATTAGAAGTAGCAGGATGGACCAGTGTCAGTTGATGCAAAGGAGTGCTAGAGAGATAGTTGCAGTAGCTAGTAGAGCCAGAGACTGAGCAACATAGAGCAGAGTTGGCAGCAGTGCAGATGGCACAGAGCAGAGGTCAGCAGCAGCACAGAGGCTTCAAAGGGTTAGCGCAAAGACTAGCAGCAATCAGAACTCTAGCAACGAGATGCATCATATTGAACACCAGTTCAAAAATTTGGGATGCTTTTCCATTGTTGATACAGTAGCAGCAGCAGTTGAAGAAGGATGTAGGGCAGATGCAATATTGGCAGTGGCAGTGCCAGTAACAACACGGATGCAGAATTGAGAGGGAGTTAGAGTACGGATGCAGTGTTGCCAATGGCAGGGTCAGCAATAATACAGATGCAACATTTGCGCATTAGTTGGTTGGCAGCGATGTCAGACATCAGCAGCGCAAAGGGAGATGTTTCAGAGTCAGAGTGATACTTCAGCAAGTTCATTGCTAGAGCACATTCCTCGCTAAGAGGGAGTGTTGATTTCTAGTAGCATCGGATGTGCTCTAAGTCTCCAAATATGCAAGGAGGCTTAGACACATGCAATCGCCAATACCCAGAAATCGTTTTGGGAAATTCCACCCGGAGAGTTTTATTAAAATAATTAATTATTTTTAGTGGGACGCTATGTCTAACTTAGGAAATTAAAATAATTAATGGGTATTAATCTAAACTGTGGGTGTAACTTATAGAAGAAGACGGGGATCAAGCCAAAATGATCTAAGCCATTGATTAGAAGTTAATCTGGGTCGTTGGTTGCCCAACAGAAAGATACAAGAAGCTTGAGGGGCACTTGGAGAACACACAAAGGGGAGATCAAAAGTTCGATTTTCTGAAGCAGAGCAGCTGCCGGAGAGATTTTCGATAGTGATCTTTTGCAGTGAGGGGCAAGGATAGTATCTGAAGGCAAATCTTTCTCGGTCGGAGACTACTTAGTAGAGGAGGCAGAGAGAGATCTGGGAGAGGCAGCGCAGAGCCAGAAGAAGCTAATGCAAGGCCACGCAAAGGCAATGCAGAGCCTTGAGGAAGTCCGAAAATTTGTCGAGGAAATCGATTTTTGAGCTAGAAGCTAGGGTGTGAGACCGTGAGAGCTAAAGTCAAAATCTCAAAGGCAAATCGATCAGCTGAAGGGGTGACACTGGCCCAAAGGGTGTGACGCTGGGCTGAAACAGTGAAGCGCAGAGGCAGCCAAAGATAGCGCATTCATTGGGTGGATCAGCCAAGATTTCCAGTGATAGTGTGAAGTAACCTCACTTATCTTTCTATCAGTGATATTCTCTGTACTGGATAGCCAAGAGGGCATCCAAAGATTGTATTCAGAATTACTACTGCTTACTAATACAAACCCTTAGCTGCTGCAATGGTTTTCCCACATTGGGTTTTTCCAGGAACATTTGTCCAAAAATAACTGTGTAGATGTGTTGTATTTCTTTCTTGTTCAGTTTCTTGTTTCCGCTTATAAATTTAAGTGGTGTAGGCTGCAATGTATTCGTTTCAGTGTTTACTATAGGAAACAGTAAATAATTTGGTTTAGTAATTAACAAATAGGAGAAACTTAATCAATTGATGCAGGAGAAATTTGGGCATCCAAACTTTCACATGGTATCAGAGGTGCAGGTGAAACAAGAGAACAATGTCGGAAGAGCCCAGCACTAAAGGAAGAAGGGAGTTTGAAATTCCTGCAAGATGCAGCGATTCGAATCCCCAAAGGGATTGCGCCGTTCAAGCCATGAGGGCAAGATTTTCGAGGAAGGACTCTCTCTGAGTGAGTCGACAGAGAGAAAAACTTCCAGATCGAAGTTCCCAGTGTCGGAGGGAGCAGTGTAGCAGCTTCAACGAAGAGGTAGTTTTTGGTGGGACACAGTTTTCTGCAGGCAGTTGTTCGGCAAAAATACATCAGAAGGAAGAGAGAGACACGGTTGGGGGAATTCTTCCTCAGAGGACTTCCAGCGAAGGAGTCCAAATTCTCATTTGCTAAGCAGCAGCAAAGAGGGGCAGATCTACAAGCTCCAGCAGCAAGTGCGTAGGGTAGTCTAGTGTTGCGCAGAGGAGAAAGGAGGCTATTCAACTTTTTCCGTTTGGCAGGGATGGCAGCCAGTGGATTGAGAGATCAGGACAGGTTGGATGGGCCATCCAACTACGTGATTTGAAAGGCAAGGATGTCATGCCTTCTGGATGAGCATTTTCTCAAGATGTACGTCGAAAGCGTGGTAGCTGAGCCCGCGGATCCACATCCGCTCAAGAAGTACAAAGAGAGATGGCAAAGGCAAAAAGAATGATCCTCGACAGAGTGAAGGATCGTGTAGTCTGTCACATCGCTAGCAGAGACACTGCTAAGGAGATGTGGGATGCATTGTCGACACTGTATCAAGGATCTTTCGAGCAACTGAAGATGTACTTGGAGCAGAAGATGAGATATATAGAGATACAAAAGGGGGAACACATTGATTCATTCCTCACTAAACTTCAAGAGACCCGAGATGAGCTAACAGCTGTGGGGTCTACACCTCAAGTTTCCGCGATGGTAAGACTAGCCCTAAATTCAGTGTCTGAGGAGTGGAAAGTCTTTGTCCAGAGCATCCTGGGCAGGGCAACTTTGCCCAACTGGGATGAAATGTGGGCAACGCTTAAGAAAGAGGAGCTGAGGAGGGACTTGGTCAAGTGTAAACTTGACAGAAGCATCAGCAGTGGGTCTAAACCCAAGGAAGAGGAAGAGAATGCAGCCCTCGCATCCAAGGGGCAGCAGGAGCAGCAAAAGAAGAAGAAAGATGCTTCGAAGATCAAATGCTTCAGGTGTGGTGAATTCGGTCACTACACAACACAGTGTCCTCTCAGGAAGAAGGACAAAGATGAGAAGCATGATCCGAAAGTTGCAGCCACGAAGACGAGGAGTTCACCATGACAGCCCAGGGATCTCCAGGAGGGAGGGGGGGTGATTTAGAGCTGTAGTTCGAAAGGACTGCAAATGGGTAGGATCCTTGAGGAGCCCACCTCTCGGATCAATTCCTTGCTACGGGAGCTCAAATCAGAAGTAGCAGGATGGACCAGTGTCAGTTGATGCAGAGGAGTGCTAAGAGAGATAGTTGCAACGACTAGTAGCACCAGAGACTAAGCAGCACAGATCAGAGTTGGCAACAATGCAGATGGCACAAAAAAGGCCAGCATCAGTGCAAAGGCTTCAGAGGGTCAGCGTAGAGGCTAGCAGTAGTCAGAACTCCAGCAATGAGATGCATCATACTAAAAACACTAGTTCAAAAATTTGGGATGCTTTTCCGTTGCTGATACAGTAGCAGCAGCTGTTGGAGAAGGTTCCAGTGTAGATGCAATATTGGCAATGGCAGTGCCAGCAGCAGCACGGATGCAGAATTGAGAGGGAGTTGCAGTACAGATGCAGTGTTGACAGTGGCAGGGTCAGCAGCAGTACAGATGCAGCATTTGCACATTAGTTGGTGGGTAGTGATGTCAGACATCAGCAGCGTAGAGGGAGATGTTTCAGAGTCAAAGTGATGCTTCAGTAGGTTGCATCGCTAGAGCACATTCCTCGCTAAGAGGGAGTGTTGATTTTTGGTAGCATCGGATGTGCTCTAAGTCTCAAAATTTGCAAGGTCGCTTAGACACATGCATTCCTCAATACCCAGAAATCATTTCAGGAAATTCCACCCGGACACAGTTTTATTAAAATAATTAATTATTTTTAATTCGACCCTAAGTCTAACTTAGGAAATTAAAATAATTAATGGGTATTAATGTAAACTATGGGTGTAACTTCTAGAAGAAGACGAGGATCAAGCCAAAATTATCTAAGCCATTGATTAGAAGTTAATCTAGGTCGTTGGTTGTCCAACAGAAAGATATAAGAAGAAGCTTCAGGGGCACTTAGAGAACACACAGAGGAGAGATCAGAAGTTCGACTTTTTGAAGCAGAGCAACTCCCGGAGAGATTTTCGATAGTGATCTTTTGTAGTAAGGGGCAGGGATAGTATCCGAAGGGAGATCTTTCCCAGTCAGAGAATACTCAGTAGAGGAGGCAGAGAGAGATCTGGGAGATGCAGTGTAGAGCCAGAAGAGGTTAACGCAGAGCCACGCAGAGGCAGCGTAGGCTGACGCAGAGGCAGCGTAGGCTGACACAGAGGCGGCGCAAAGCCTTGAGGAAGTCTGAAAATTTGCTGGGGAGATCGATTTTTGAGCTGGAAGTTGGGGTGTGAGACCGGGAGAACTAAAGTCAGAATCTCAGAGGAAAATCGATCAGCTAAAGGGGTGACGCTATCCCCAGAGGGAGTGACATAGTTACTACGTAGAGGCAACCAAGGACAACTCATTCAGTGGCTAGATCAGCGAGGATTTCTAGTGATAGTGTGAGGTAACCTCAGTTATCTTTCTGTCAGTGATATTCTCTGTACTGGATAGCCAGGAGGGCATCTAGAGATTGTATTCAAAATTACTACTGCTTAATAATACAAACCCTTAGGAGTTACACCGGTTTTCCGGCATTGGGTTTTTCCGGGGACATTTGTGCAAAAATAATTGTGTAGATGTGTTGTATTTCTTTCTTGGTCAGTTCCTTGTTTCTGCTTATAAATTTAAATGGTGTATGCTGCAGTGTATTCGTTTCAATGTTTACTGTAGGAAACAGTGAATAATTTGGTTCAACAATTAACAAATAGGAGAAACGTAATCAGTTGTGCAGTAGAAATTTGGGCATCCAAATTTTCACATGGTGCTCCCAAATGGATGTGGGGGCACATAAGTGTCATCATGGGTCTCCAAACAGATCGAAGATGCCTGTACACCATTGAATAACGGTATAAGTGATGCCACATCATCATACATGTCTTGGGTCATCTGCCAAGTACATGATATAATTGGGGGGCCAGTTGGGTATGGTGAACCAGGTACATTTTCATCATCCAATAAGTGAACCATGAGCAATCTCTGAATGACTCTAGGGATCCATGGAATATTGTCTGTTGTTGTGGAGGCCCATGGTTCTCTACACACACCCTACATGTGCCAATGTAACTGTCTGGAGGGTTAGGACCTTGTATAGGGAGACCAAAGTCAAGATGGAGACCATCTGCTATCCTACATAAGATCCAATGCATCCTCTTGCCTTCCAACACACCAAGTCATTAAAGAAATCAATTTAAAGTGTCTAAAAACCATGGACAATTGGTGGGCACTTCACAATGGCATGCCCTTCCATAGTGGGCTTTGGCATGTGTTAATGTCTCCAAGCTCCAAGGGGGGTTAACCAAGTACCTTATTAGGTGGTTACTACTTTTAAAGGGGATAGTATGTCCTTGTTACATCCTTCATGGTGGTGACATGTGATAAAGTGATGAAACAAAGTAGGGGATGAGGGGGCAATACTGGGTCACATGCCAGGGTACAAGGGTAATTGAGAAAGGAAAGCCCACACTTGGGTAAATAATGTATAGGAGGGAGAAATAGTTGTACATGAGTTACCCCAGCCTTGATTTTTCCACCCTTCTTCATATGCCTTTTGCCTTTTATGGTTTTTCTTTGGTTAACTGCTTGGGGCTCAAGGAATGAGAGCATAATGTGTAAAGTATAGCAATGGATACCCTCTTTAAGGTGGGGTGGTTCATTGCCCACTAGGGGTTGGGACAATCATGGGTTCCTGAATGATAGAGGAAGCTCATCTAGGGGGGTGATGAGCATGGAAATGGTGTAGAGCTCACGTATTGGCTTTTGCCCACGTGCTAAATGTGTTTGTCCCGACCATCTTTTGCATTTTGTGGTACATTTTCCTGTTGAATGTGGCCAATTATGTTTCTTCTTTTCTTTTTAGCTGCATCAACCTCCGAGGCATCGTTCCAAGTCCGACCCAAGGTGTGGACAAGGGGTGGGGAAGGCTAACCCTAAGTGGACGCAGTGGAGAAATTTGGACCTAGGTGGGAGGAATGATGAGTGGGGCTATAATGAGTGGAAGGGGAGTGATATATGTGGATGAGGGAGCGAGACCATCCCTAAAGCCCGAAGGTCAATAAAAGAGATCCCATGGGACTAAGGTCCAAAGTTAACGTTCAAAAGAGGTCTAGGAGACAAGAGCACATAGCTTAGCCCAATCTTTCTGCCGAATCCCCCCATTAATCCATGCCCAAAAGTTTTCATGACATGTAAACTACAATACTCAATTCACGAGGGCTTCACTCAATGAACCTCTGACATATCGCATGCGTTCGTGGCATACTAAACAATACCCCTAATTTGACATATTGGAAAATATCTCTAAAAATCACATTAATTAACGCCCTACCAATATGAACCCAACACACCTTCCCAATTTAAAAAACCCCTATTTTCACTAGATATTGTAGGTATCCAATTTTTCACTAAATTTTTGTATACCCTTTATATTTTTTCATTAACTTTGAGCTCCATTTTTTTATACTTGTCAATATAAAACCCTTTACCCCATATATATCCCCCAATATATTAGGTCATTTTTTCCTCAATATATATCCCCCAATATGAACCCATGTGGTATGGTATTTCTCCCCCAGTGAAGTCCTTGTAACTCAATTACCAAATGACAAGGCATACCTTTAGGTTTGGTATGCCCACCTTCAAACATACAATCATGACAAATGGGTGAAGGACCACATGGTTGGCTCGGGTGGCGGAGAAGTGGCACAACGAGCTAGTTGGTGGTTGTAAGGGTCTGCTGGGTTCCGACTGAGGACCATCTTGGAGAAAATTTTCTCCTATGGATATCCCCCACAAAATGGTGGGTAACAGAACTCACTACATGTGATAACGATGTCATCCACATAGACCACTAGAATCACCAAATCACCATCTATACTTTGACATGGTGAATCAAATAGAAAGGATTTTTGAATTCAATGTCTATGATATGTTTGTCAATTTTAACATTCCAAGCTCTTGAAGCCTATCTCAAATCATAAAGAGCTTCAGCTATCAACTAACCTACAAAGCCTATTTCAAACCGTAAAGAGCTTCTCAACTAACCTGCAAAGCCTAATTCAAACCATAAAGAGCTTCAACTAACCTAATCCTTCCTTGATGCTTAGAATCCATGCAATTTGTACATATACACTTGTTCCAAATCTCCATTAAAAAATATGCTCTTTGCATCCATCAATAAATTTTCCAACAAAAATATGATACCATGGCCAAAACTACTATAATAGTCCCTATATTTGTTGTTGGTATGAATGTCTCCTCATAGTCCACCTCTTCTTGCTGTGAAAAATCCTTTTGCACCAACCTTGACTTGTACTTTTCAATTAACCCATCCTCATACTTTGTTCAGAAAATTTATTTGCAGCCAATGGGTTTTCTTAATAGAAACAACTCCTCCAAAATCCATGTCATAGTCACTATCTTTGTTGTTGGTATGAATGTCTCCTAATAGTACACCCCTCCCTGATGTTAAAAAGCCTTTTTCCACCAACTCTGCCTTGTGCTTTTCAATCAACCCATCCTCGTACTTTTTTCAGTAAACCATTTGCAGCCAACTAGTTTTCCTCATAGAAACAATTCCTCCAACATCTATGAATCATTCTTCATGAGCACATCATACGTGGCCTTCATAGCTCTTTCACATTCAAGTTTCCCTTGGGGTTCAAAAGAATTCCAAACAATGATTAAAATTAAATTAATATTCTTAAATCACTTACCTTTTCTCATTGGTCTTCTATTCAGGCCTTCCTCTTTCAGTTGAGGCAACTCCTCAAACCAAACATCCACCAAAGTAAGATAGTACCATTTTGGCCTTCTCTTTTTTATTTGGCAGCCCTTACCAGCACTACCTTCTAATTGAGTTAGATCACTTTTAGCCATCCCATAGCCATATTATCATTGTACACCAACTTTAGAAGATTCTTAGATACAGGGGCATCCCTGAAGCAATGAACTCTAACAACACATTATGCCAGCAAAACAGAAAATAAAGCATGTACTCCAAAATCCATGTCATAGTTACTATATTTGTTGTTGGTATGAATGTCTCCTCATAGTCCACCCCTTCCTGTTGTGAAAAAGCCTTTTGCCACCAACCCTGCCTTATGATTTTCAATTGACCCATCCTCATACTTTGTTCAGTAAATCCATTTGCAGCCAATGAGTTCTCTTCACAGAAACAATTACAAAATCCATGTCATAGTCACTATATTTTTTGTTGGTATGAATGTCTCCTCATCGTCCACCCTTTCCTGTTGTGAAAAATCCTTTTGCTACCAACCCTGCCCTGTGCTTTTCAATTAACCCATCCTCATACTTTTTTTGTAAATCCATTTGCAGCCAACTGATTTTCTTCCTCATAGAAACAATTCCTCCAACATCCATGTATCATTCTTCATGAGCACATCATACTTGGCCTTCATAGCTCTTTCACATTCAAGTTTCCCTTTGGAGTCTAAAAGAATTCCAAACAATGATTAAAATTAAATTAATATGCTTAAATCACTTACCTTTTCTTATTGGTCTTCTATTTGGGCTTTCCTCTTTCGGTTGAGGCAACTCCTCAAACAAAACATCCTCTAGAGTAAGATAGTACATTTTGGCCTTCTCTTTCTTATTTGGCAGCCCTTACCATGACCTTCGAATTGAGTTAGATCACTGTTAGCCATCTCATAGCCAAATTATCCTTGTAGACCAACTTTAGAAGATTATGATTCTTAGATGCAAGGGCATCCCTGAAACGATGAACTCTAACAACACATTGCGCCAGCAAGATTGAAAATAAAGTATGTCCTCCAAAATCCATGTCATGGTCACTATATTTGTTGTTGGTATGAGACTCTCCTCATAGTCCACCCTTTCCTGTTGTGAAAAAGCCTTTCGCCACCACCCCTACCTTATGCTTTTCAATTGACCCATCCTCATGTTGGAAAATGTAACTAGGTTCGGTCTTCATTAATGTATTTGAGTCATCATGAAATGTACTTGTCAAAAAAATAAAGAAAAGAATTTTTATTATTGTATCAATGACTTATTAAAGCATGGGTTTCATGCTTGGGTCATCATTATATTAGTCAAAGTCACCATTGTGGATTCATAGGATTAATATTGAGTCTATAGAGCCATTGTACATTTAAAGAGATCCTTCTTGGGATTTTGATCATGTAAAAAGGTTTATTATTGAGTCAAATATAATCATGTAATCTACACACCAAGCAGGCCTAGAAGAGATCAAGTCGGCCTGACACCAATTCCACCTCACTTGGAGCCTATAAATAGAAGGAAGTCGAAATCATTTGGAGCATCTCATCTCAAGCTAGTTTGATATCTCTAAGGAAGTTGGAGAAGTGTGAAGTGGGTAAAAGGAGCCTAAAGGAAGTGCGAAGTGGGTAAAAGGAGCCTAAAGGAAGTGCGAGTTGGGTCAAGTCTAAGGAGAAGAAGAGGAAGTTTTGGAGCTACTCTCTCTCTGTTTCGTACCCTAATTTGGGAGATCGAAGTCTTCCAAGTGTTGTGGTTGCCAATTGTTGCCTGATGTCATAAGTTGCTACACAGTCAGAGTTGTTGGGGTGGATCTGGAAGGCTGAGTTGGTGTGGAGGGAAGGTTTGGTCTTTGTCTAGGTTGAAGAGTCTCAAAGAATACTATTAAAGGAAGAGAATTTTTTGACTGGGTTTTCCCCTCAAGAGCGATCTTTCCCTGGCATAGTGCCTACATCTTGTGTCTTTTACCTTCATACACACATAATATGGTAATTTCTTAATGAAAGATAAGATAATAAATAAGTAAAAGAAGACAACATAACTCACAAGTAATTATCAAGAAAGAGGAATCAAACCCTAATTTACTTGCATTGATTTCTCAACACCTCATACTTTGTTTAGTAAATCCATTTGCAACCAATGGGTTTTCTTCGTAGAAACAATTCCTCCAGAATCCATGTTATAGTCACTATATTTGTTGTTGGTATGAATGTCTCCTCATAGTCCACCCCTTCCTGTTGTGAAAAAGCCTTTTGCCACCCCTGCCTTGTGCTTTTCAATTAACCCATCCTCATACTTTTTCAGTAAATCCATTTGCAGCGAACTGGTTTTCCTCATAAAAACAATTCCTCCAACATCCATGTATCATTCTTCAGGAGTGCATCGAACTTGGCATTGGTATCTCTTTCACATTCAAGTTTCCCTTGGAGTTCCGAAGAATTTCGAAAGATGATTAAAATTAAATCAATATGCTTAAATCACTTACCTTTTCTCATTGGTCTTTTATTCGAGCTTTCCTCTTTTGGTTGAGGCAACTCCTCAAACCAAACATCCTCCAAAGTAAGATAATACCATTTTGGCCTTCTCTTTTTTATTTGGCAGCCCCTACCAGCACTACCTTCTAGTTGAGTTAGACCACTTTTAGCCATCTCAAAGCCAAATTATCCTCATAGACCAACTTTAGAAGATTCTTAGATGTAGAATACAATGAACTCTAACAACACATTATGTCATTATATTTATTGTTCGTATGAATGTCTCCTAATAGTCCACCCCTTCCTGTTTTAAAAAAGCCTTTTGCCACTAACCCTGCCTTATGCTTTTCAATTGACCCATCCTCATAATTTGTTCAGTAAAATCCATTTGTTAGTTTTTCTTTAGTAAAATCCTCAATTGACCCATCTTCGAGGGGGCAACCTACACATAACAGAGCTCAATTACAATAAGACTCAATGATTCGTCCCTTGGTATCTAAGACTATTTATAGCTTTATAATATACAAAACCCTAACTACTAGTGGTCCCTTGCATAATAGGGGTTAACCACTTTATTTATTAACTATGGCCCATTTATAACTAATTGTGGTCCCTTTTCTATGATGCAGGTCAACCACTTACAATTATTATTAATGCGGATAACTGTTTACGGGCTTTATTGACTCAACTAACTAACTATGACTGACTAGGCCCCTTGGGCTTATTACATAAAGAAAGGGGTTAGGGTTGGACCCTAACATGCCCTCCCCCATCAAAAGCAGCCTTGTCCTCAAGGCTAAAGCTGCGAAAATTGTTGAAGAATAATGGTTGGTTCCCATGTCACATCTTCTAGAGAGGTGTCTTTCCACTTGTTGAGGACTTCCTTGATCTTGCAGCCGCAAAGATGTCTTTTGCAAGTATCGAGGACCTATTCGGCCCAGATCCAAAGTGAGCCTTCCTCATCCAATTTTGGCAGACTTGTTTGAACCCTGCAATTGTTCCCCACAACTTTATTCAGGCAAGATATATGGAAGACTAGGTGGATTTTTGAAGTAGTCGACAGGGCCAGTTTGAAAGCGACTGCTCCTATACGATGAAGTACTTGAAAAGGCCCATAAAATTTTGGTTCTAGTTTTTGGCAGCCCTTTTATTTGACAGAGGTTTTCTTACAAGGTAGGAGTCACAGGAACACCTGGTCACCTACTTGAAATGACCGCTCGAAACGATGTTGGTTGACCTATTGCTTCATTCTATTTTGAGCTTGATGTAGATTATCTTTGAGATGAGCAATCATGGCGGCACGTTTTGCAGGAGCTGATCAACTGCCTATACTTTGGAACATCCAGGGATATAAGAAGCTAGTGAAGGTGGGAGTTGGCCATACACTGCCTCATATGGCGTCATCTTGGTGGCTTCATGATAGTTAGTATTATACCACCATTTAGCTAGAGACATCCACTTGTACCCATTAATGTTGCTTGTCTGAAGTGAAGCACTGCGGATAGGTCTCCAAACATTTCTTGATTTCTTTTGTTTGACCATCAGTTTGGAAATGATAAGCTGTACTCAGTTGAAGTTGCATGCCCTGTAGCTTGAAAAATTCCTACCAAAATTTGTCGGTGAAATTAGGATCTCGATCAGACACAATGGAAGTCTGCATGCCATGAAGTTTGAAGATTTGGTACATGAAAACTTGAGCCACCAATGTTGGGGTAAATGGGTGTGGTAGAGCACAAAAATGAGCATATTTGGAAAGTCTATCAACAACCACCATGATGAATGATTTGTTACCTGACTTTGGGAGACTTGTAATGAAATCCATGGAAACATCATCCAGACAGAAGTAGGGAGTGGCAATGGTTGTAAGGTCCTCAGTAGCTTGATCATTTCCCCTTTGTTGCGTTGGCATACATCACATTCAACTACAAAAGTAAGAATATCGTTCTTCATGCCGGTCCGAAGAAAGAGCAACGTGCTCGTGCATAAGTCTTCTAAAAGCTTGAATGTCCTGCAATCGGAGAGGTGTGCAATACTTCTAAGATGCAGGTTTTGAGGGCGAAGGTCGGGCATAGCACTACCTGATCCTTGTAGCGAAGGACCTCCTCCTTCCAAGAGTAGTCCTCTGAGGAATTAGGATCTGCTCTTAATCTATTAATGAGTTGGGACAAAGAGGGGCGATAGAACCATTCATGACGGGCTTCTTCAATCCAATCTGCTATGCGTAGAGAGAGGGATAAAAGGGTGCCCTCATCCTCAAATTGGCGCAATAAGGCATCGGCCACTACATTGTCACGCCCCTTCTTGTAAATTATCTCATAATCATATCCCAACATTTTTGCGAGCCATTTATTTTCTTGTGGCGATGTTAGACATTGCTCGAGGAAATACTTTAGGCTATGATGGTCAGTGCGGATTTGGAGACGACGCCACAATAAGTATGGTCGCCAAGTGTCACTTCATGTAGGATGGCCATCATTTCTTTCTCATATGTAGATTGACCCAGATGCTTGCCACTAAGTTGTTGACTTGTGAACGCTAATGGTCTACCTTCCTGCATTAATACTGCACCAATGCCCGTACCTAAAGCATCACATTCAATCACAAAAGGTTTTGTAAAGTCAGGTAGGGCCAATACTGGAGTGGTGCACATGCCTTGTTTGAGAGCCGAAAAGGCCTACTAAGATGTGTCAGTCCAAAGAAATGAATTTTTCTTGAGAAAATTAGTGAGGGGCTGGACAATTTGTCCATAATTGCGAACAAATTTGCGATAGTAGCCCGTGAGACCCAAGAATCCCCTCAAACTCTTCAAAGTTTTTGGTTGGGGCCACTCTTGCATTGCCTGAAGGCTGAATATTTTTTGAATCAACCCTCACTCCTTCATGGCCCACAATGTGTCCCAAATACTCTACTTCTTCCATGCCAAAGGAACACTTGGATAATTTGACAAATAGTTTATGATCTTGGAGCAATTGCAATACCTGGTCAACATGCTAAAGGTGAGTGTCCCATGTTATGTTGTAGATGAGAATGTCATCAAAAAAGACCAAGACGAATTTTCTGAGATACGGTTTCAGAAAGTGGTTCATGAGGCTCTGAAAGGTGGATGGGGCATTACAAAGACCAAATGGCATGACCAAGAATTCATAATGGCCTTCATGAGTTCGGAAGGTTGTCTTAGGAATGTCAACTTCCTTCATCCATATTTGGTGATAGCCTGAGCGGATGTCCAGCGTGGTAAAAAATTTGGCACCATGTAGCTCATCAAGCAAATCATCAACTACTGGGATAGGAAATTTGTCCTTGATAGTGAGCTTGTTAAGGGCCCTAAACTCTGAACACATGCGCCATTCACTGTAATTTTTAGAACCATGACCACTAGAGATGAATAAGGGTTGGTGTTGGGACGAATAATACCGGCTTCGAGGAGTTCCTTGATGATTTTTTCAATTTCATTCTTTTAGACAAAAGGATATCGATAGGGGTGGACATTTTGTGGCTGAGTACCCGAGAGCAAAGGGATGCTATGATCATGTTCACCCCTAGAAGGTGGGAGCTCCTTAGGTTTGTCAAAGACCCGCTAGTGGCGATCTAATACCTATTGCATATCGAGATGAATGGGAGGTGTGGATTCAATGGCGTGAATGGCATTAAATTGTGTTACTATCCTATGATGGCCCTTTTTTAAAAGCTTCTCCATTCGATGTGAGATGATGATAGTAGGGGCACCTGCCTGGAGTCCCCGCAGTGTATGAGTGTGGTTGTTCTGCGTAAAGCTCATATACAACTCCTGGAAGTCCATTGTGATAGGGCCTAGTGTGCGGAGCCATTCAACACCAAGGACAATGTCACAACCACCCATTTTAATGGCAAACATGTGAGTTTTAAGGTGATAATCCCCCGTTTGAAGCTTCATATTTTCACAGCAGCCTTCAAATTTCATGGTCCCCCCATCAGCGATAAGGACTTGGAAATTAGATATCGCCCCAACAAAACAATGAACTGCTTCTTCTACTCTCTTATGGACAAAGTTATGCATGTTGCCACTATCAATCAACACCACTATTGGTCGATGTTTAATAAAACCTCA
Organism: Pinus taeda; assembly: GCA_000404065.3. Classification (NCBI taxonomy): domain Eukaryota; kingdom Viridiplantae; phylum Streptophyta; class Pinopsida; order Pinales; family Pinaceae; genus Pinus; species Pinus taeda. Next base: position 441,167 of record APFE031421656.1, on the reverse strand, counting down.
AATTTTGAGAGTCTGGGGAGAAGAAATGCCAGCCAAGGCATGGAGAGATAACCGTCTCATCTATCATAGTTGGAGTATCAATGTCCGGGGCTATTAGGGGTTTACCCTATTCCTCCCCAGTCACTTCAATGGATGGAGCTTCATCGGCAAAGCTGCTTTCAATAGCATCAATTTGAAAGAATGTTGGTTCATTGCATTTATGTCCCGGGGAGTATTTGTCATCACAATAGTAGTAGAGTCCTTGTTTCCTTCTTTCAGCCATTTCTGTCAGTGACACTTTTTGAACCTTAAGTGTTTGGGTGGGGCTTGTAGCCGAGGTGGGATGTGCTTGTGCGACGAAATTTGGACGATTAGATTGGGCATTTAAAGCGACTTCTACCTCTATGGCCTTGTTACATGCTTCCAACCAAGTAGTTGGGTGATGCATTCTGACATGGTTTTGGATGGCTTCCTTTAGGACACTAATGAAACATTCCAAGTAAAAGGCATAGCATAGCCCTTCAGTCCGAATGGCCAATTGTTCAAAGGCTACAATGTAGTCTTGTACTGTACCCATTTGCCTAAGCTTAGTGAGACAACCCAGAAAGTGAGATTCTCGATCAAAGCGGTCACAAATGGCTTTTGTGAACATGTTCCAAGTTGGCCTCCCTGGATAGCATTTATGATGCCACTACCATCACTCTTGGTCCAAGTAAAGAGCTCCCACATGTAGTTTAGTCTCATCTTCCCATATATTTTTAAGGTGGAAATATTGTTCCATTTGTGCTAACCATACTGCCGAGTTAGAGCCATCAAATTTGTACATGTCCAGCTTAGGTGTCCGTTGGCTCGAATATTGGTTACCTCCATGGAAATGAATGTGATGGTTGGATTCTCCTTCTACGTGTGCATCAACACTAGGTTCTTCCATTACGGGTTCGCGAGACATCTGCATGGCAGTCAATGCTTCTGTGAGTTTGTCAATGGATGCCTGGAAGCCATCGAATTTTTTCTCGAGGGCTTTAACTCTCTCCACTGCCTTCTCCACAGCCATAACTTGAGACATGGTATTGTACATACACTAGCTCTGGTCAAATTTTGAGCTTACTTAAGAGTAGTACGGTTGGAAACAGGGCAAGCTCGGGAGTCTAATGATGTAGGTCACTTAAAGCCGCGTCGAGAAAAATTTGGGACCACACAAAAATTGGGTGCTTACAGGTGAATGGTACCACTACGATCAGCTCGTAGTCCTGAATCTTATGGGCTAGGTCTCTTGCAAGCGTCATGTGATGACCCCAGACTTTGGAGTTTTACTCCATGCTGATCAATATTGTGGTGGCCAAAATCCAAAATGCTTGATACTACCAAATATCCTGCGAAAATCTGGCTTGGACTGTAGTAACTGAAACCGAAAAGTCTTGGCACTGCAAAATGTGTCGCAACAATCTGATATGGACTACGGCTACCAAAACCCTCACTACACAAAGTCAGTTCTATGTTGTGAAAACCCCAACTGTTGACTCTGATCTGTACTGTGACGGCATAACCCCAACTGCTGGATATGATCTGGACAACGACGGTTGAACCCTAACTGTTGGATCTGATTTGGACAAAAAGGTAGGGTTTGATCTTCAGATAGTTGAGGGAACTAGGATCACAGAGTGTTAGGTGCTACAGATCGCGATATACACAAGGGTCCAACAATAGTACTCATCCCAATCTTTTAGAGCGCTAACTAAGGAGGATAGACCATACCCTTAGCAGTTCTACCCAACTACCCTATTGTACGTGCGAGTAATCTCCCCAAGTGTTTTTTTCAGTGTGTTGTAGTAGCAAGACAGTCGACAGCTTATCTAAGGCTAACTTTCAAGTTATCCTAGGGGGGCTTCTGATATACCCAATGGTACATGGAAGTGTAGTCAGTGTGTTGTTCTGTCTAATGCGCTACTACTCAAAGGGGTACCCATAAGGGTTACAAGGTAGTCCAACAAGCGTGACCACCTCTTGTAGTTCCTGTGTGCATGCCTCCCCAAATCCACAGGTTTATGCACTCAACAATAGATCTCGTGGTTTAAAGACATTGGAGCACGTCTCTAGCCTATTAAAAAATCAGCGAAAATTGGAGGTACAGTTGGCCCTGGAAAGTGCTCTGATACCACTTGTTATGCACTTGACCTACGAGAATAACAGAATGACAGAAATACAAAACAATTTTGCCAGAAACACAAAGATATCACATGGATTGAGACAAGCTGCAAAGATATTTTATTATTCAGAAGTAAATTACAATGTTCACTTGCCTCTTCGACGAGGCAACCTCCACAGAGCAGAGCTCAATTACAATAAGACTCTATGATTCTTCCCTTGCTATCTAAGACTATTTATAGCCTTATGACATCCAAAACCCTAACTACTAGTGGTCCCTTGCATAATACGAGTTAACCACTTTATTTATTAACTATGGCCCATTTATAACTAATTGTGATCCCTTTTCTATAATGCGGATCAACCACTTACAATTATCATTAATGTGGATAATCGTTTACGAGCTTTATTGACTCAACTAACTAACTATGACTCTGACTAGGCCCCTTGGGCTTATTACATAAATAAAGGGGTTAGGGTTGGACCGTACATATCAGGTGAAGACATTTGTTGACTTCCCAATTGATGGCTTTGACCTTTCGAAATTCATTGGAAACAAGAATGATATGGAGGTTCCTCGGAGATGTCTACATAAAGTTCCAAGGGAGTTCTTTTGTCCCATAAACCAGGAGTTCATGAAGGATCCAGTCATCGCTCCTTCAACAAACAGAACATACAACCGGGAGTCACTCATCGTGTCAGGGAAGGAATGCTCAATATCAGCAGCGACAGCAACATTCTGCCACCAGAAAACGAGTCCGTCAGCAGCCATCTTCCGGGCACTTTTCCATTGGCAACCTGTATTCCGGCAAGCCCATATCGTAACCACCTTACATGTTCGTTGTCGAGGAGTACTGTCATCGTGGGACATGACTATGTTCTGCAGTGTCTACTCCGGGCATGGAACACCCCACCACTGTGTCGTCCGAGGAGTTCAGAATTGGAACTGTCTACGTCGTTGTTAAACACATCCATCCAGTCAAAAACGTCAACAGTTGTGGCTTGTCCGAGAGGTGGGTTTTCAAAGGACGTGTCTCATGGCTATCAACAGACGGGCCCCAGTATCAATTTGGAAACGGTGATTCTGTCGGGACTTGTGTTACCAAGCGAATTATACAGGCCTAGGTGTCAATGGCGTCGAGTTACATATGTTGAGATGACAACTGCAAACTGAAGGGAACTGTCGACAATAAGCTTTGACGACAAAGCTTCTGAAGGAAGGGGCTATGTTATGAATATACTTCATAACAAGTAAATAAATAAAATAAATGTAAATATTAAATAATCAAATATTGATTGTGTTAAATAGTCATTAAGTTAAGTGAAAAGGCATGTCTAAAATACATGCCCAGTCATGAAAGGACCCCTGATTAGGTATACATATGTGGGTCCTCATTGTAACATTCATCACTTGTACATTTTATATATATAATAAATTATTATTACAAATACTCTTGTGTATTTTAGCATTAAAGTCAACAAGCTATCGGTTTCCTAAATGACCCAAGGGAAAAGGATAAATAAAGGAGAGCCAAGGAGAGGCTCATTGTCTGCAAGAGAGAGGTGACTTCTCTTGTGCTATGAGTGCCCTAGGAGAAGGCCAAGTTCTGCTCCAGGTAGGCAAAGTTCAGCCAAAGCCAAGTGAAAAGGTCGCTGTAGTGAACCAAGCCCTAGATCTAAGGGTCAAGGCATATAGAAAGAAGTCGAGGGCCTCAAGGATGGGTTGGTCGAGCTCTGTACAGTGAAAAAAGGGCTAAAGGTGAGGCCAAGGTCTGAAGGAAGCAGGCCGAGGGCCTCAAGATTGTTGGCAGGCTTAATAGAGGATTGGAATCATGGCATGGAGGTTGTTGGAAGGGTCGAGAACCTTCAAGAGCTTGTCTGGCAGAGTGGATCAAGCAAGTTGAAGTATGGGAAGGCATTCGTTGGCAAATTAAAGGGTTCCCATGAGAGAACAAAACCACATTACAATTCATCTTATGGTATTAGCCCTAACCCGCAAATCTGAGAGAGGATGAATTTATGTCTTGAGAAGGAGGTTGAATATCCTTAGAAGTCTGATCTGCTAAAAGAATGGATCTGTGCTAGAAGGAGAAGTCATGGATCATCTGTTTTTTGTGTAGGACAAGCTTTGTTTGTGTCTTGGAGAGGGCTGAAGTCCTAGTTCTTCTTTCAAGAAGGCCGCAAGCCTTCAGGAGTAGCTGGAAAGGGATGAGTACCCTCAGGACCATGCGCAGGTGGGTATAGAGCCACAGGCAGAGATAAGGAAGCCCGTAGTTGAGGTTATATGGTCGCAGATAGTGGGTTTGAGGGCTGAGAGGCCTCAGAAATATTTTGGCACAGGGCCTAGGAGCCTCAAGCCTAAGTAGAGGCCAGCGTAAGCAGAAGAAGGGCTATTGTTCAGTTGTAGGTGATTGCAGAGGTGAAATCGTGAAGTCTACTCACAAATGAAATTGTGAATAGCGTGTTTTAAGGGCTAACGTACAGTCATCTTGAAGGACGTAATGACTGTGTAGCAGTGCTATTTGGGCTGATTATGCAGAGTATTTGAAGGACTAAATACCCTATGAGAAGCTGAGTTGGACAGAGATCTGGAAGGAGCCAAATCACTATGTGTTGATGGCAAAGGACAGCCAGGTGGCAAGGGCAAAAGAGGACTGAAAGGGTTGGTGATAAAAGGACATCTTCCGCAAGTAAGTCATGTCTATTTGTTCTTGTCTTTTTGGGCAGATTGCAGATCTGAAGAAGCAGATCACAAGCCCTAGTTTCGTATACTATGTATACTAGTTGTACTAGTGATCTGAAGGGCCATGATCCCTAGTATGGGAGCCCCATGATTCTTTTATTGATGGACTAATAAAATAATCAACCTTTGAGCTCAAATTTCTGTGTACTTAATTGATTTCACTGCTGAAGATTTCTGTTGTGCAAAGTGCTTGTAAGTTGTGGGTTCCCAGTGTGTTTGTGTGTGTGATTAGCCTCAGACCAGATCTAGGGCTGAAGGAAAAATCAACATTTTGAACTTAAACTATAAGGCAGGATATCAATAATCAACGTATTGATACCTCTAATACCACAATGGACCGGTGCTGCAAACACCACTGATTAACAAAGCATGTGATCACGGCACATCACCCTTAGTTATAATTTTGCACATAGTTGATAAGGAAGGATACCAATAAGTAAAGAGTCCACACCTCTAATACACCAATGAAGTGGTGCCACAAACACTATTGGTTAACACAGCATTTGATCATGCCATAACACCCTCCACAAGCCTACAAAATCCATATTCGTTCACCCTTCATTCAATTTCTTTTATCCTTTGCAAAATATTTCTACCTCTGAAGACCAAGTCCAAGTGTGGACTCTGCCTAGCCATCTTACTAAATAAAAGAAGATTCTTAAACCCAAAATATAAACGACATTCTTGAACACAAATGTCTTAGGTATTGATATTTTGATTTGCAGAGTCCCCTAGCCTTCGACATAATTCTCTGTACCATCACCAAGATTATCATTTATGATCTGGACTCGTTTTCAACAAACTCTACAAACCATGTACTTCTGTTAGTTGTGTTCCACAGCTTGAGAATCAAAATTCCAATCAATTGAATACTTATTTTAGATCAGTTGAACAGACATCCAATTACTCATTTACTAGAGAATCAAGGAAATCCTATAAGAAATTGTTCAATTGCCTTAATAAATGCAATTCCAAAGTGTTTGCAGTGTGCATGTGGTTGAGTTAGAATCTCATGATTCTTGTAACATTATAAAACAAACAAAATAACTGAAAATGGATTCCATAGGAACTTGTCAAGATTGTGGCTATGATTTTTAACATTTAAGTTAGATATATGGCTATTTGTTGCTGTCATGCATCTGTACTTGAGAGTCCCCTCCATGCCTTTCAGTAGGCATCTATATATTTAATGGTTGTTACAGCTATTAGCAAAGTTCAATTAGTGATAAGCATCTGTGTATGAAAAACATAATTCATTTCCAGGAGGTGTTTTGGGTCCTCTTAGTTATCGTTGATGAATTTATAAGAAATTCAAATATCCAAAGGTGACCTTGCTTGATCTCCATTCTTTGGATCTTAAGAACCAGAAGGAATCAAAAAGACAAGTAAACAATAATATGCCCTGTAAGATAAGTAATTAAGTAATTTTATTTCTATGCAAGCATGCTATCTTATTGGTGCTCCAAAAAAATTTACATGTGTAACTTCAGAAATGAAACCAACTTCATTATTAGTCGTCTAATGTCAGATAGACAATTGATTCCAAAGTCCGTATATATTATAAATATAGTAGCAGGATTTATGTTTAACTGCTCCTCAGTGGGCCAAAAAAGAGAATCGTGATAGGTAAATAGGAAATGCAGTTCAGATCCTTGGAGACTGAAAATCGGTTCTTGGATGAATTACAGAGCAGCTCAGAAATCACAACATGGAATAGCCCATTTCATACATCAGTTCAAGGCCCAGCTTCTCAAGTTTGTCATTTTCTCCTGCAACCATATTTTCAGAGAGCTGAATGGACTAGCAGATGGTTTGTCGAAGCTGGCAGTTGATGGTCCAAAATGCATTCTTGACATCTCTTGAAATTACTAACAAAGAGGATGGGATCATCACAAACTTTCTTGGAAGACAAATATTTGAGTAATCTCTATTCTATGAGGCAGTATGTCAAGATCTTTATAGACTTGTACTGTTTTTATTTATAGGATCATGGAGACGCTACTTATAGTTTGGATATGAAGGTCTTTATGGCCAGCTTAAATGACTTTTTTGTAAGTCAGATAACGGTTCATAATTATCTTGATCTTAAGCTGATATCATAGTGACTGGATGGCTTGAACAGTGCAGTCAGCTCAGTTCCGGTTTGTGTCCTCGAACACTTGTTGAATAAAATATCACCATTTCATCTCAGAATAAAGATATTACATTTCCTGGAAAACTAAAGTATAGGAAATGCAAATCCAACTATGTTCTTAAGACCACAACAGAATTGCAAGTGAATGTAGTTAGTTAGATGTAAAGATACATAAATGATAAAGTTTGTATGCTTTTTATGACAGTCACAGCGTAGAAAAAAATTACTCTGAAGAGCAGCAGATGAATACCTGGTGTATTATCTTGAATGTGAAATGAATTTGTGATGTAAGATTGTCTGAATTTTGATGAAGATCCAGTCAATGAGAAAACTGATCCAATACCATTCTTGGCATCAGCTTCTTGATTAAGTATCCTCAATTTCTCTGGTACCTGAAAAAGTGGGTCTGTAACTCCAACTGTACAGTCCCTTCTATAGTGACTAGCACATATCACATTTTCCTTTGACTTCAAAGTTGCTTCAACACAATTTGCATCGCCTTTACATTGTTCACCAGGATAATGAAAACGTTCATCAGTAATTTTGTCAAAAGAATGGACAGAAAGCTTATTGCTTTCAAAGTCTTTCACTTTAGACAGTTCACAAAAATTAATCAAGCTCGTCTCTTTAAACAATTTAGTTTCATTTTCATCCACAGGTTGAGATGCCACTAGACCAGCAGCCGGACAGGAATTATGCCGGCCAACAAAATCAATACCCATAGCTGCATCTAGGCATCCCTCCAGCCTTTTCCCAGATCCATGCAGTAGAGCAATTTGTCCTGATTCCAATTTTACATTTTGATCTGTCTCCAAAGGTACAGATCGAGACTCATTTGAGCAATATTTGTTCTTAAATTCAGTGGCACCTACCCGGATCCATCGACTCTGCATTGTATTTCTATTCATGGATAATCTACCAGTATCGAGGTATCCCTTGTAGGGCCCTACATGGGGAAGTGACCAATGAAAAGGAGGAATAGTGCCACTTTGAACTGTGTATGTGTTAGAATGTCGTAAAGATGAACTTTGCAACCCAGCAGCCATCTGAAATGGGCATTGTGCTATCAAGGTATCCACAGTTTCTACAGATGGAATTCCCAGACATTTAGAAAACTCTTCAGGTTGGTAGAATGGAAGATTGTGGACTGGAAAAACTGAATTGGTTGTTGCTTTCACTAGACCTTCTGAATCGGCTTCACAAGGTTCACTGCTCCAAACTTCCTAAAAACATAAGAGGAGGGGAGCAAGAAAGAAAAAATTACTATTAGATATTTTAAGAGTTCTCCTTAGCTGTCAATGACCAAAGGAAAAAGAGTTGAAGGATAAACTTGCACATGAGAACAAAGTGTTGCCTGCTAACCATACTAGTCAGGTGGAACTCTGAAAAAGTAGAAATCAGAAGCATAGTATAAATTCAACTTACCTTTCTTCGTGAGGATTCTTGTCCCACTACTTTCCCTTGATCCGTTGTGTCCTCAATCTGGGCACCAAAATTCATTTCGTTAACCTTATTTTGGCTAATGGGCCATCCTGAAAGTTGCCCGTTCAAACTGTAGGTATTATCCAAGTCATTCACCTTCTTCTTAGATATCACAGACTGGGATGGCAGTATCTTACATATATTTTTAACAGTTTGTATAATATTTTCATTGTTGATATTACTTTCCCTTGTATCAGTTCTAGAAAATCTAGCCACTTCACAATATCCATTAAGCAAATCTGTCAGAGTTAAATTTGCCATGTGCTTTGAAACATCAATAGAGTTGGATTTCAGGCCATAAATACCTGAACAAGAAAAAAAACATATTCATAACAGCAATACTCGGATATACGCAACAGAGTACATATAATCATGAAAAGAGGATATCATTCTTTGACCAGTCACTAAACACAATAACAAATAAGACAGAAAATTACAACGATTTGGAAAATACAAGCAGTCTGCTGCCCAAAATACTAGAGAAAGCCTTGCAACTGACAGGGGATGCACCCCAAGCCATTAAATCAAAAATAAAATACATCCTTATCACAGAATCAACTGGCATCACAAAATTATTGATAATAGCTAAAGTTCACTCTGAAAATACTCAACAAAACAGTGACAAGTGTAGTTGCACTGAAATATGAGCATTGCAGTACAACTAGTTTGGACACAGAAAAGAGGCAAGCATATTCAATGAAATCTAAAACACTTGCATGGACTCAAAAACCCTTCATATTTTGTTTTCAACCTTTAATGGTTTTTAATTCATCGATCATCCATCTGCCTATATGTTTTTCCCTAAGTTACCAGGATTAGGATACGGATACGGATACGGATTTGGATCCGGATCCAGATTCAGGCCTGCTTGATTTTTTAAAAGCCAGAATTCGGATACAGCAAGAAAACGGCAAGAACAGTCGATATAAATACATTTTTATAATAAAATTTTCAATATATAATTTATATTTACATTTATAATATATAATATTAATTTTGTGGTTTATTAGGTTAGCTTGAGTGGTTGACTGATACGATTTGCAAATGGTATCAAGTCCTTGGGCTGATTGACTATGTAACATGTTAATATGTCTATAATCAATATCCTCAAATTTATTGTGATTACCATCCATCAACAACGATAGAGTTTACAGGTTGTCTATGAATTTCATGAACAAACATATAATAATTAATAATTAATGTAGTATTAATTATTCTATGAAAATTAAATTATAGACTAAACATACAACAAAAAACAATATATAAAAATATTTGAATACACTATTACTTTATATGAATTACATAATAAGCTTGTAATATATAAAAGATAATATAAGTATTATCTAAAAACTTAAAGGTGTACATAAAATTTAATTATTTTAAATATATTTATAATATATATGCACATAATTTAACAAATTTCTTATATTTTGATAATGACTAATAATGTATACACCAATAAATTATTTATAAAGTTATAAATTTTAAAATATTGTATAAAATAACATTATAAATTATTGTTAAATTGATTAATAAATATAGGTAACAAATAAAGTTATAATTAAATTATTTTAAATAAAATATAATATATCTAAACTTATAATGATATAACATAATAAAATATAAGCCATGTAACCATATATGAGTTCAAATGTGCGTAACTTATCGGTCGACCTTATGCCCTACGTAAGTTACATGGCTTATGTTTGGGATCAAAGTTGACGGATCCGGGGATTCGCGAATCCATTCCCCAGGGTGGGCAGATCCGGTAACATAGGCTTTGCCAAACATCAGTATGCCTATATCACTATGGGATCAAACTTGAATGAAAAGATATTGTAGCAATAATTGTGTATTGAGGGAGGATTTCATTCAAGAACCAATGCCTTCTCTTTCCTTCTTCTTCAGGAAATCTCCAAGTCGGCCTAAGAGAAATTAAATAAATAAAATTATTTTAGAGCATCATGTATACTCAAAAGGACAAGTAGGCCCCACCATGAAAGGGTGTGTCCCTTGAACAAATTCACACTCATTTGACCCGTATATATACATGATGTGACACTTCATTTTGCTCAATTAATTCATCTTCTCTCTCCTAGAGCAGCCAAATGTGTGATCAGTATATATACATGATGTGACACTTCATTTTGCTCAATTAATTCATCTTCTCTCTCCTAAGGCAGCCGAATGTGTGATAGAACGACACTGAGTTGACTAGAGTTTGATTGAGTCAGTTTGACCACATTTGACCGAGTAGTAGGAAGTTTGTTTTGGGCCGAGTTTGACCACAGTTGACTGAGCTACAAGAGGTTGAGTTTGATCACAGTTGACTGAACTGGAGGCTGAATTTGACCACAGTCAACCACAGTTGACCATAGGAGCCACAGGGCCAAATTTGACTGCAAAGCTGAATGCAAGTCCGAGTTTGACCAGGCAGGTTTGACTGCAGATTTTGAACAGTTTGACTATTGTTGACTTCTGACTGTTTTGGACAGTTTGACCAGCTTTGACTTGCTGGAATTTGACCAGATTTGTCTGGTATTTTGACTTGGGTATTGCACAGATTTCTAAACAAATTATTGATTTGTAAAACCTTGCTAAAGAATAATTTCTCCTAAGAAAAGTTGTTGGGTTTTCTCCCAAATTTCGGTTTCCTAGTGTAAAAATACAGTCTCTATTGAGCATGGTTGTCTCTTTATGACCTTTATTGTTTCTGCTGCATTTAGTATTGAGATTTTTTGTGTATACTTGCTCAATGATATCAGTGGCATAAGATAAATTGTTCGAAGGTCATTAGATAGTAATTATCAGATCAAAAGATTGGTTTTTACAGTGGATCTTTTAGAAAATTCAACATGGTATCAAAGCTTTGTTGAAAGAGCAGCCCTTGAAGTCAGCCTATGAGACAAGTGTTTAGCAGCTTGACTAGATTTCGATTTCTTGTCAATTGGTGCCAAGTCTCAAAATGGAAGAAAGTGTTACAAATCTTAAGAAGGAAGTTACTCTAGAGCCAGGGAGCTGAAGAGAAAGTCTCCCTCACCTATTTTTATATAAAGAGAAAAGAGAGCCTATCATAACACCTGAATTAAAGTATCTTGGTCGTTGGAGTCCAAACAGGGAGATATAATAAGGGATTGATGTGGTGATGGAGGACATACCAAAGTCACTTGGAAAATTCGATTTTCCAGAGTAACAGCAGTCAGTTGTCGGAGAGTTCGAGCTTAAGTGATGTAGTAGAGATAGTGAGGGGCAGGGACAGCGATCTGGAGGAAGTTTTCTAGATCCTGAGAGGCAGCAGCAAGAGGAACGAGTTATTCCATGTTAGGCGGCACAAAGGACTACGCAGTTGCTTCAGAAGAAAGTTTGATTTGCTGGAGAGAAATTCGTTCTCAGTTCTAGAGGCTGGGCAAAGGATCCAGAGTGTCGGAGAGGCAATTTCCTCAGCAGAGATAGGCAAAACGACTTCATCAAAGGCAAGTTGGAGGCTTTACGTCATAGGGTCTACGCAGAGCAACGCAGAGGGTCTAGGAGGCCAAATTTTCTAAAGGAATTTGTGTCAAGATTGCTTGTGGAAGAAGGGTATTTCCCTTAAAATAAATTTGCCCATATCTTCTTGCTATTTGGATTGCCAGTTGGGCATCCATAGATTGTACTCAGATTTTCACTACTACATAATAATAAAACCTTCACTGTTGCACCGGTTTTTCCAAGTTGGGTTTTTCCGTGGGCATTTGTCCAAAAATAACGGTGTCATTTTTATTGTGTGCGCTAGAATTTTCTCAGTTTCTAGCGCTATTATTTCTGCAGTGTTTTATTTGTGAAGGTTGCAATGTGATTTATTTGATATTAGACGTCGCAGATAAATTGTTAAAACAATTAACAATTAGAAAAATAAATTTCAGTTGTTGCAGTAGGCTTTTAGTTTTGAAATTTTCACATGTTATCAAAGCATAAGTGATCAGTTGGGAAGCCCAGAAGCAAAGAAGAGAATTTTGCTACTCAGTGGGAGCAGCAGGCCGAAATTCTTAGAGGCAGCACAGTTCCCTAACATGCGGGTCGAGTTGTTGAGGTAAGGGTTCGATTTTTCAATTGCAGGTTGAGAAAAAAGTCGAACTACCTAGAAGAGTGATTCCAGCAGTCAGAGGGAGCAGCTACAGCTCAAATTTTCGCTGAGCAAATTCTTGGTTGGATGCAAAGGGTTTTGTTGCAGGTTGTAGAAGCAAAATCCGCATCAGGTGGAAGACAAAAGCACACACATCAGAGGGAAAATTTCTCTCAGGAAACTTCGAGTCTCAAAAGTTCGATTTTCCAGCCGCAGATTGGCAGTAGCTGAGTGCATATTTTCTCACTCCTAAAAGTAGTGCTAGCAGATTCAGCAATCGAGCAAAGGGAAAGAGGGAGATTTTGGAGGTTTATTTCTCTAGTCTTAAGTTCCCAGATTTTACAGTCAGAGTAACTAGGTTTGTTCTTCATAATGACATGTAATTGTGATTTTTGTAAATGATGAAAAGAAGAAAATAAAATTATTATTGTAATGCTTGCTTCATGGGTTTCATGAGCAAGAGATTTTATTTTTTGATGGCTCCCATTGAGAGCCTTTAGGATTTGTCATTAAAGTCAGAGTCAATGTCATGTATGAAGAACCCTTCTTGGGCATGTTACAAATGTAATTAAGTCTACAGGATTGTCTAATAGCCCTCCAAGACAAGCACATCTTTCTCCTCTTTAAGTTGGCCTCAAGATATAGAGGAAATTCATGTTGGCTCACCTTATATGGAGACACACCTATTCGAACTATTATGTCGGCTTCTATTAATAGGCAAACTACTATATATATGGGTGAAGGCACTTCGCATTTCCACAGTTAGAAATTCGCATCTCTCTTAAGTTCATTTAAGAGTACAATGAAGAAGCTCGCATGTCTCTCTGTGATTTCAGAGGACAATCACAGTCAATAGTTTGGATGCCTCTCTGAGTTTTTTGGTGGCAATGACAGTTAGAAGTTCAGACATATCTCTGAAATTTTATGTCACAATTACAGTGAAGCAGTTTGGATTACTTCTGAGATTCGAATGACTAGTTCAGAAGGAAATTTTGGTGTCTCACAGTTTGGTGAAGGCTACAGTTTGGATCTCTCTGAAGTGCGAACCGGATCACAGTCAAGAAGAGTTTGGATCTCTCTAAATTCGGTGACAAAGTGCAGAGATAAGTTCGGATAGCTGATGAAGGAAAAGCAAAGAAGTTTAAGGGCTAACCACATGAACAACAATTCGGATTTCAGAGGGAAAGTCTCTGTGTCGCAGTAGAAGCTCACAGATTGGACAAGGTGCTAAAGAAGATCGAAAGGGAAGATGAGTCGAGAAGAGGAAAAGAGTTGAAGACAGTCAAGAGAACTTGTGTCTTGGTCTTGGAGTGGCAACTAGGTCAAGGGTCTTCGTCTTGGTATTCATCAATTGGAATCTCTTTAAGAAGAATTTGAGCGGGTTTTCCTCTCAAAGAGTGAGAAGTTTTGGCCCTAGCTGATAGCCTAAGTTCTGTGTCTCTTGTCTATTTATGTCCATGCATTGGTAACTGTTTGATGAAGAAGAACACTAATAACTTAAGCAACTAGATCCTAATCTACTAAAGTAAAGGTCACTCACAAGTAGTTACTAATTAAGAGAAATCACCTAACTATTGATGTCCTAGATTTCTCAACATGGCATCGGAGCTAAGATGACAGTTTAAGGAAGCACATCTAATCAAAGTGACACTCAAGGATCGAGTTTCAAGAATGGCATCAAAGCAAGTCGAAGGATATCAAAGTGAAAGTTCAAAGATCTATATTGAAGAAGCAATCTATAGATCAAAGAAGAAAGTTTACTTCAAAAGAAGTCTTGGGATCATCAATCAAATCAAGACAACTAGAAGTCTATACCAGCAAAAGTTTCAGATCCTCTAAGTCATCACTAAAAGACCACAAAGACCCTCATCAAGTTGAAGAGATCTACAATGCAAGGTAGCCCAAAGTATAGAAGCATTTCTAGGACTAAGATTACATCAGCTTAGAGAAAGTCGATAAGCATTTCTGATCTACACTCATTCACCACCAAAGAAGGAGAAGTATCTTGAAGGCTAGAAGGCATTGTCATCATCTTCAAAAGCTATAAGGCAAGTTCCCTCTCATTGAAGCAAGGATCCCCTCCTTATCCTTGAAGAAGATCATCCGAGAAGCATCAAGTCATCTTCATCGATCGTCATCAACAAAGAAATCAAGTTGAAGATTTCATCTTCACTTAACAAGTACCTTTATTCTATAATCTAAATCGGGTAAAATGACCTCATTTTGCAAGGAGATCTATAAGTTGGTTGGGTCATCAAACTTCCTTGCATGGAAAAAGAAGGATAGACATAGTCCTCGAAGAAAGTGAAGTCATTGCTAATATCAATGGAAAAGTCTCCTCTGAATACATGGAAAGGGATCCAAGGCCTCAAGGGATTCTTATGAAATCAGTCAAAGGTCCCCTCATATAGCAGAATTGGAGACATCAAAGAGATATATATAAGCTGGAAGAACTATTCTCTGAAGATACGATAAGAAAGGTCATATCACTTAGATCTAATCTACACAAATTGAAGGTATCAAAGGATGACAGATATCTTCATAATATCTCAACTGCAAGATCTAGGAGAGATGATTTCAGATAAGGAAATAATCTCTTTTTCAAAATACACTAACTAATGAACAAGGTAACAAATGTCTATGAGGATAAGAAGGTTATCCCATTCAACAACTTGCAGTTTCTATGCAAGAGAGACAAAGACAAGTTGAGGGCCAAAAGTATTCAAACATTTGTCGAAAGGAAAGAACATAGCTAAGATTCAATGCTATGAAACATAACAGGAAAGATTGTCCTAAGTTCAAGATGGGCAATATCAAGAAAGATAAAGAAGAAGTCCATTTCATCGAAGAAGTGGAGGAAGTTGAAAGAAGGAAGTCCAAGGAAGAGGAAAAGCATTGGAAGTAAGAGCTCGTGACATCACCATAACATGAAGGATGTTTGATAGTCAACTATGAAGGATATAGCTCTTGGTAACCTCGTTATAAGCTCAAGTAAAAAGGAAGAATTCATCCAGGACTAGTCTCATCATACATCAGTCAAAAGGAAACATCTGTTGGACAAGGATATCCAAGATCCTCGAGATTCTCTGATGGAATCCTCATCGGAAGGTTCACCGATCTAGAGTGGAAGCAAGTGTTTCATCAGGAACTCCAACTTGTGGAATTCATGGGATGATGGTATGATGACACAAGAAATGAAGCAGATCAAGGGGTTGAAGCTCTTTTCAATCAAGGAAGTTGTTGCAGGAAGCATAGATGACCTAAAGGTAGATGAGGTATGTATGCTTGTATTCGATATTATAAAGTCATGTTGTATCATTGCAAGTAACTTGGATCACTGCTCTATCTTGAGAAGCATGGTCAAAGGAAAGGAATCTCCTCCTACGAAAGGATGTCGAAAGGCATGAATCACACTAGATGAAATCAACATAATATGTCCTCATATGAAGTATAAGGTGGTTGACTACAATTGAGGAACTCTAATTGGAAGCTCTTCGGACTGAAATGTGTGAAGAAAGGAAGGAAGAGATTGTGAGATATGCAACCACGGTAAACGCAATCAACATCCAGAAGACCAAGAAGATTTGACTAAGAAATCTCTCGAAAAGATATGAAGACTTTGATGGAAGTCTGAAAAGAATGGAGACCCTTGACAATGGATATCTTTGAGAGATGTGTCAACATGTATGTGGGATATTGATACCTACAGGAAGATGTCATGATGAAAGACCATCACAAAGGTAAGTCTTATTTAAGTGTTCATTTCTTATTTTTGAACAAATATCTGGATGGGCTTATGCAGGACTGCCAAAGGAAGAATTGTGCATGTCTTCCTAAAGGACCATGTAAAAGGATGTAAGATCTTTCTGAAGAAAATGGTATGAAGAAGGCAGCATGACATGAAGCAACACAAGATGTAGATTGACAGATCACTTTCTAATGAAAGGAATGATGATATGACTGACTCATGGATGAATCATGAAAGTGATGAATGGTTTGTGCCCTATGAAGAAGTCCCAAAAGATGAAGACTCCTTGAGAAAGAAATTCATGACATCGAAGGAAGGAGCTCTTCAAGCAGTTGGTTATCTTTTCATCTCCACCTAAGGAGCTATTGTAGGTCCCTAATTAAGAGGGAGGCTGGAGACAAGTTTCTTACTTGGAAGAAACATGAAAATTCCTAAGCCAAGAGGGAGATTAGGTAGATTCCTTTTCTAGGAATGAGTACATTCTTTTATTGGAATTGATATGACTACCCCAATTGAGAGGGAGAGATAGACACATCATTATGGTCTTCACCTGGGGAGATAGAATGGAGGATTGGATAAACATCTGACATGTGATGTTCTTTGAGGATGAGATAGGGCATCCAAGATAAGAGTAGTCATAGAGGACCAATATTCTTTGAGGACTAGCTATCCAAGATAAGAATAGTCCATAGTAAGTCATACTCTATGAACACCTGGGCGGAGTATGTACCTTGAGAGACAATGATGATGGTGTCTATAAATCATTGGTCTCACCAGCATTGTGCTCTGATCTAGTGGAGAGATAGAGCTACTAGTCAAGGCCTTGCTATGCGACAATGTTGGTTGATATGATGCTATACAGATGAGTTACCAATATGATTCTTCTTGTGAGAAATTCTTCAGATTGAGAATGACCAAGTACCATTATGAATACCTCCCTAGTTAAGAGGGAGTGTTGAAAAGTGTAACTAGGTTCGGTCTTCATAATGACATGTAATTGTGATTTTTGTAAATGATGAAAAGAAGAAAATAAAATTATTATTTTAATGCTTACTTCATGGGTTTCATGAGCAAGAGATTTTATTTTTAGATGGCTCCCATTGAGAGCCTTTAGGATTTTCCATTAAATTCAAAGAGTCAATGTCATGTATGAAGTACACTTCTTGGGCATGTTACAAATGTAATTAAGTCTATAGGATTGTCTAATAGCCCTCCAAGACAGCACATGTTTCTCCTCTTCAAGTCAGCCTCAAGGTATAGAAGAAATTCATGTCGGCTCACCTTATATGGAGACACACCTATTCTAAATATGGTGTTGGCTTATATTGATAGGAAAACTACTATATATATGGGTGAAGGCACTTCGCATTTCCACAGTTAGAAACTCACATCTCTCTCTGAAGTTCGGATAGGATTACGGTGAAGAAGCTCGCATGTCTCTCTGTGGTTTCGGAGGACAATCACAATCAACAGTTTGGATGCCTCTCTGAGTTTTTCGGTGGACAATGACAGTTAGAAGTTCGGACATATCTCTGAGATTTCGGGTCACAATTACAGTGAAGCAGTTCGGATTGCTTTTGAGATTCGAATGACCAATTCAGGAGGAAATTTCGGTGTCTCACAATTTGGTGAAGGCTATAGTTCGGATCTCTCTAAAGTGCAAATAGGATCACAGTCAAGAAGAGTTCGAATCTCTTTGAATTCAATGATAAAGTGCAGAGATAAGTTCAGATAGTTGATGAAGGAATAGCGAAGAAGTTTAAGGGCTAACCACATTAACAGCAGTTCGAATTTCACAAGGATAGTCTCCATGTCACAGTAGAAGATCACAGATTGGACAAGGTGTTATGAAGATCGAAATGGAAGATGAGCCGAGAAGAGGAAAAGAGCAGAAGATAGTGAAGAGAACTTGTGTCTTGGTCTTGGAGTGGTAACTAGGTCAAGGGTCTTGGTCTTGGTATTTATTAATTGGAATCTCTATAAGAAGAATTTGTGCGGGTTTTTCTCTCAAAGAGTGAAAGGTTTTGGCCCTAACTGATAGCCTACGTTCTATGTCTCTTGTCTATTTATATTCATGCATTGTTACCTGTTTGATGAAGAAGAACACTAATAACTTAAGCAACTAGAAGATCCTAATCTAATGAAGTAAAGGTCACTCACAAGCAGTTACTAATTAAGAGAAATCACCTAACTATTGATGCCCTAGATTTCTCAACAAGATGGTCATACGAGATTGCCAGAAGAGGCCATGCGAGTTAGCCAAAATGCAGAGGTAGTGGATTGACTTCAAGTTGCTAGAGACAAGTTTTGGAGGAAGTGCGAGATGTCTAGTGCGAGTTGCAAAGAAAGGAAGGGTCCTAGCTAGGGACTAGGCTTGAAAGGAGATAGTGGGGCACCAAATCCAGGAGGAGGAGGAGTATGAGACTCCAGTGTGCCCGATGGGCAAGCTCCAGTGCAGTTGCAACAAGGAGATCAATCAAATTAGTTCCAGATTGTTGCAGCGGGACCATCATCTTTGCTACAGCAGCCCACAATCATAGTAGCAAGTTCAATGTCATCAAACGCAATCTGTCATTAGAAAGTTGCAAATCTAGTTGTAATCAATACCCATGAGATAGTTGTAGAGCTAGATGTTGTGACACAGGCAGTGAGAATTGCCCATTTGCAGTATGCAGGTGCAGTTCTAGCTAGAAGATTCCCAGTGAAGAGCTTCCTAGTCCAGTTTCCATTGCAGGAGAATAGTGTGAGTTTCCAAGAGGGAGCAGAGAGATTTCCCATAGGGAGATCGAGACTCAGAGGGAGTCTAGTTTCAGAGGGAGCATCCCTATGGAAGCTATTACTTCAGGACCTAAGGATATCAGACTCATTATTGCAATAGTTGCAAAAACATTGTAGAGATAGCAGCAAAGCAATAACAGCAGCAGTATGAGTAGATCAGAGGTCAGAGTTACAGAGTTTGGGCATTGTCCTTGAGGAGTCCACCTCATGGATCATTACCTGGCTACGGGGGCCCATAGTATTCAGCAGCAAGATGGATCAGTGTCAGAGAAGCACTTAGAATTCCAGAGTGACAGTTGCAGACAAGTTGCAATCAGATGCTAGAGAGCGCATTGCAGAGTTGGCAGCAATGCAGAGTGGCACAGTGCAGAGTCAGCAACAGCGCAAATTCTTCAGAGACATTGCAAAGGCTAGTAACAGTCAGGACTCAAGAGACAGATGCATCATATTGAACACAATTGATTCAGTATTTTGGATGCTTTTCAGTTGCAATAGTTGCAGTTGCAGCAACAACAGATAAGAGGGAGCTGCAATGCAGATGCATAGTTGGCAGCAGTATCGCAGTGTCAGGAACAGCACAGATGCAGCATCAGAGTTGTGTAGTAGTTGGTGGGCTGCAGCAGCCAGACATCAGCAGCGCGACAGAAGGTGAAACAGAGACTAGGTGTTGTAGCAAGATGTGCAGCACTAGAACACATTCCTCGCTAAGAGGGAATGTTAGTTTCTATAGCAACGGATGTGTTCTAGCCATGAAATTTGGTGGAGACATGAGATCTCCAAAACCCAAAAATCATTTCTGGAAATTCCACCTAGAGATGGCTTAACTAGATTATTAGTTGATGTTTAAATATTTCCTAGCTCTAAACTTACAAAATATGGCTAATTAATCATAATTAATTTATTCAAGGTGAGAATTCTCTAGAAACTCACACAGATTGATCCAGAAATGATCTGAACCATCGATTAAAATTTAATCTTGGTCGTTGGAATCCCGACAGGAAGATATAAGAAGGAATCAATGTGGTGATGGAGGGCACACCAGAGTCACTTGCAGAATTAGATTTTCCAAAGTAGCAGCAATCAATTGTCAAAGAGTTCGAGCTCCAGCAAGGCAACAGAGATAGTGAGGGGCAGGGAAAATGATCTGAAGGAAGTTTTCTAGATCCGGAGAGGCAACTGCAAGAGGGTCGAGTTATTCCGGTGAGGGAGCGTAGAGGACTACGCAGTTGCTTGAGAAAGGTAGTTCGATTTGCTGGAGAGAAATTTGTTTTCAATTCCAAAGGCCAAGCAGAGGGTCCAGAGTGTCGGAGAGGCGATTTCCTCAGCAGAGAGAGGCAGAACGACTTCATCAGAGGCAGGTTGGAGGCTTGACGTCAGAGGGTCTACGCAGAGGCTAGAGCAAAGGGTTTAGGAGGCCAAGTTTTCTAAAGGAAGTTGTGCCGAGATTGCTTGTGGAAGAAGGCTATTTCCCTTAAAATAATTTTGCCCAAATCTTCTTACTGTTTGGATTTCCAGTTGGGCATCCATAGATTGTACTCAAATTTTCACAACTACATCAGTTTTTCCAAGATGGGATTTTCTGGGGACATTTTTCCAAAAATAACGGTGTCATTTTTATTGTGTGTGTGTGCTAGAATTTTATCAGTTTCCAGCACTATTATTTCCGCAGTATTTTATTTATGAAGGTTGTAGTGTGATTTATTTGATATTTGTTGTAGCAGATAAATTGTTAAAATAATCAACAATTAGAAAAACAAATTCCAGATGCTGCAATAGGATTTCAATTTTGGAATTTTCACATGAACCTAGATGATCAACATCTTGAGATTGGAAGTATAACAGAGAGATGATAGGACTTCATTGTTAAGAAAAGTATTCTATCAGAGACTCGGCATGATGGATTACACTGAAAAAGTTGAGAGAGACTCCTTTTCTTATTCAAATTTGGTGGATCCTATGATGAGCCGACAGTCAAATGGATCCTTGCTTTGCATCATGTACTCTGAGCCTGATTGAGCCTGGACATGTATATTGGGTTGCTACATAATTTGTTGAAACTATTAATCATGGACTAAGATACACTGTAGGACTCCATGGATATATCGATGCTAAGTAGGCTAGAAATGTTGTTGACATGATATACCAATTCAATATCCAATCAAAGATGAGCCAACTTTAGTAAAAAGTCAAATCTACATTTCTACTCAAAGTCAACAGCATCCCTAACTAGTCAACCTTCAATAGTCAAACTACCTCTGTAAGTTGCAGTCAACCAAATAGAATATTCAACCTCCTTCTCTTAGTCAACATCGGTCAAAAAATTCATAAATTATGCCCACAAGGATTCGGTCAAAGTCAATGTTTGACCTATGGAAACCCTAGTTGTAGGACTGCGATCAACACGAGACAAACTACTCAGAAAAATTCAGTCTCTTGCCCAATGAATTCGGCCTTCCAAAACAAAGATAAATTCTGAATTTCCAAGTCAACACGAGTCAAAGGCTGGTTAAAATTGTCCCAATCAAAAAGTCAACGCAAAAACAGAAATCTCCTCCTCCCCCTCGCAGGATTGATACTTATTTTGATGGACAGTCTGAAGGATCATGTAGTTCCTCAAGTGAGAGGAAACACATATGCATATCAGACGTGGACAGCTCTAACCACTCTGAATCAGAGTACCAATGAGAGCAGGAAGATGGTACTCAAAGAACAATTGAAGAACATTAGGATGACAAAGGCTGAAAGTGTAGTTCATTCTCTTAGCAGGGTCAAACAGATAAATGATGATTTGGCTGTTATTGGTGAGGTAGTTGCACCCACAAAGTTAGTCAGGACAGTTGTAGAGGGACTTCCTAAGTATTGGGAGGTCTTTGGAGATGTTGTTACCTCATATGCATCATGGAGCTTTGAGAGTACTGAGGGAGATCACTACCGGAGTTCCTGATTTCAATGTCGAGCATTATGAGGTCTGCAGAGGGTGTTCTTTTGGCAAGTACACCAAGTTACCATTCCCAACAAGCGACAGCAGATCTACAGGTATACTAGACTTGATTCATACTAATGTTAGTGGTCGTATGTCTCATGTGTCTTTGGGTGGTTATGAGTATTATGTTATATTCATTGATGACTACTCTAGGAGGACTTGGACATATTTCTTGAAGACCAAGGGCGAGGTCTTCAGTCACTTTAAAGAGTTCAAAGCTCTTGTGGAAAAGCAAACAAGTAGGAAGATTCGGGTCTTGAGGTCAGACAATGGTGGTGAGTACACCGATGATGGGTTTTCTGACTTCTGTGCACAGGAGGGCATTAGGAGAGAGTTCACGGTTCCTTACAACCCCCAGTAGAATGAGGTGTCTGAAAGGAAGAACAGAGCTATTGTTGGGTTGCTAGAGCAATGATTCATGATCAGGGGTTGCCTTTACTTTCGTGGGTTGAGGCTTGCAATATTGCTATTTATCTTCAGAACAGGAGTCCTCACTAAGTATTGGCGAATATGACTCCGGAGGAGGCTTTCACCGGAGAGAAGCATTATGTGGGACATCTTCGTATCTTTGGATGTCTCACATATTCTTATATCCCCAAGGAGCAGAGGACGAAGCTGGAACCCATGGCAGAGAAGGGTATCTTTATGGGTTACAGCGAGACCTCGAAGGCCTATTGGATCTTCATTCCTTCTAAACGGATGTTAATCTAGGTTTTCATTGATGTCAATATAGTAGTGTTTGTGATGGAAAATTCTTTGATACATGATTGCCCATTGATGCCCATTGATCATAATGCTCAAAGTTTGATATATGATGATAGGATGAGATGAAGGACCCAAGTGGATTGAACAACAAGAGGTCAATTGAACAGCAAATGACGCGTCAATTGAACAGCAAATGACACAGGAGGTCAATTGATCAGCAATTGAACAGCAAATGACGCAGTAGATCTAGTAAAGCAACAAGAGCAAGAAGCCAAAGAGTAAGATGAAGAGTTTATCGAAAGCCATCAAAGAAACAAGTCACAGGAGCAACAGCTATCGGAAGAGCAAGGATAGGAAACTACGGACTTCCTTGATCATGGCTGAAGTCCCGCACTCAATCCTAGCTGTCGATCTCATAGTCAACCCTTAGATAACGGTCAACTGCGAGGGTTAAGGCCGTTTTTAATCCATGTGCCAGTCGAAGTCCCGCAAATCCTTCGATTCCGATAACATTGTGGACCTGCTACACCATTATAATACATCCTAAAGAAATATCGCATCCGTCGCATATCGCAAGTCTTGAAGAGATGTAACGATGGTAAAACCTTCGATTGCGATATCATAAAGCGGACCAGTTGCACCACTATAACATGACTTTATACAATTTCGGATCTGCAGTATCGCTAGTTTCTAAGGGATGTCAAACCCCCAATTGCGATTAAAGGTGATGACGTGGCATGTGGGACCTCCATATGGGCAACGTATCTCGGGAATCTATCACAGAGAAGAGGTAACAATTCACAACTCGTGAACTTGAAGGAACAGAGGAAGCCAGAAGGTCAAGTGAACGAAAGAAGAAGTCGAAAGGTCGAGAAGCCAAAGGTCTAGCAGACGATGAAGGTACAAAAGAAGCCGAAGATCGAGTGGGAGAGAAGCAAGCAGAAAGACAGAAGTAAGTTGTAGGTCCAGCAGGACAAAAGGAAGTCGAAGGTCCAGCAGGACAGGAGGAAGCCGAAGGACAAAGCAATTCTATTGATTGGGTTAATGTTTGAAAGGCTCGGACCTGTGATGAATTAATCAAGTACATAACGCATTGAAGAACAATTCTGTGAAAAGAAATAAAGTTTCATCTGTCATCGTTTGAAGAGAGCAGTAGACAGCACCAGCATTGAAGTGATTGTGAGTTTGTTTCTTGGAAGTAAGATATCACGACAATAAGAAGCAGTCACTCCCGAAACCGTTACCGCAACACAGATCTTGGAGACATTATTGGAGACTCCTTCATATGAAGACAGGTTGTCATTGATGTAGCAGTGAAGCTGTAAATTGACAGAACACAGTGAAGAAGATATTGAGAGCAGTGTAATACAATCAAAACATTTCTTGACAAAGCAAAACTGTAGGGTCGGAGCCCTTGGGGTTGGTGCCTCAGAAATGGAAGGATTGGTGTCCTTGGAGTTGGTGCTCCTAAACACAAGGTTGGTGCCTTGAGAAGATACGGTTGGAGCCCTAGAGGTTGGAGCCTCACAAATGACCAAGTTGGTGCTTGGCAACAGATTGGAGCCTTATATATATTGTACCTGATTTATTGTAAAGATTATATTAATAAAAGCATTTATTCCTCTTGCTCATTTTGTGTTCTAAATATAAATAATTCAACTGGTAAAAATAACAATTGAGAAGAAATACTGATTCACCCCCATCTCAGTATTTCCAACAACGGAGAGTTGTGATTAGGAGGGATGTGAAGTTCGAGGAGGAGAGGGCCTATTGGAGATCACGGGAGTATGATGAGAGAGTCACAGACTTCTCCTCAGTAGGGAGGTCAAGTACAAGGAGCAGGACCTTAGGGTTCTGGATCGACTGGTACAGTAGGTATTTCAGTGTCAGTGACATCTGGGGCACCAATGGCGAGTTCACCGAGCACTTCTTTAGGGAGTCCACTGGTACAAAGTTCACATGGCACTTCAGCTGACACAGGCACAGGTGCCAGTACAATTTCTTCGAGGACAGGTGTTGGTACAGGCACACCAAGATCAGTTGGCAGACCTTTAGGTTCACTAGACTAGAGAGCATAGGATGAGATTCTCTATGGGGAAGCTTTTTCAGGGAAGAGGAGGCCCAAGTGGCTTCAAGGCACCTTGAAGGAAGCGGAGTCCATTGGTCCTCCGAAGAGGGTGAAGAGGGAGAGTGTGCCACCTGAGCGGTTTTGCAGTTTTGTAGCCAAGGCTACCAGCATTGATGACTCTGAGCCTCCTAGCTATGAGGAGGCTGCCAGTCAGGAGGTATGGAGAGAGGCTATGGGGGACGAGTATACCTCTATCATTAAGAACAATGTCTGGGAAGTGGTGCCTAGGCCTAAGGGCAAGTCAGTTGTGACTTCTAGGTGGCTCTACAAGATCAAGCATGTTGCGGATGGCAGCATTGAGAAGTTCAAGGCAAGGTTTGTGGCTAGAGGGTTCTCACAAATAGAGGGAGTTGACTATGATGAGACCTTCACTCCCGTAGCTCGGTACACTTCTATCTGGTCCCTTATTTCTATTGCTACAGAAATGGGTTGGCAGATCCATCAAATGGATGTGAAGACCGCATTTCTGAACGAAGTTATAGAGGAGGAGATGTATGTTGAGCAGCCACGGGGCTTTGAGGTACTTGGGTGGGAGACCCATGTGTGTCGATTGAGATGAGCACTCTACGGACTTAAGCAAGCTCTGAGAGTTTAGTATTCGAAGATTGATACTTGCAGCAAATGGGTTTCACGAAGAGTGTGATGCAGATCTGAACTTATACTACATTGTTGTAGGGGATGATCTGCTCATCCTTGTGTTGTATGTTGATGACTTGTTCATTACTGGGGTAGAGAGACTGATTAGTGGTTGCAAGGAGGATCTTGCTATGGAGTACTAAATGAAGGACATTGGGTTGATGCATTACTTTTTGGAGCTTGAGGTGTGGCAGGAGCAGGGGCATATCTTTCTGGGGCAGGGGTAGTATGTTGTGGATGTGTTGAGCAGATTTCACATGGAAAACTATAGACTAGAAGAAGCTTCAAGCTTTAGATTCTAGTTTGGTGGATCCCACATTGTACATGAAGCTTATTGGGTCCTTGATGTATCTAGTCAACACTAGGCTAGATATATGCTTTGCAGTGAACACACTTACCCAGTTCATGGTTGAGCCTAGGAGGGTGCACTGGGTAGCTGCAAAGCACATTCTTCGCTACGTGCAGGGGACTATTGATTATGGTCTGGACTATAGGCGGGGAGACGGAGTGAGGTTGGCAGGTTACACAGATTCAGATTGGGCAGGTTGTGCTTTTGACAGGAAAAGCACTTCAGGGTGTTGCTTTGTATTGGGTTCGCTAGTTGCGTTGTGGTTCAGTCGAAAACAAAAGTCAGTTGCTTTGAGCTCTTCTGAGGCTGAGTATATAGCTACTAGCCAGGCTAGATGTGAGGACATCTGACATTTGGCTTCGCAAGTTGTTGTATGGCCTATTTGATTAGGAGTTGAGATCGACAGTTATTCACTATGATAATCAGAGTTGCATTAAACTCACAGAGAATCCAGTGTTTCATGACAGGTCAAAACACATTGACATCAAATATCATTTCATCATGGACTATGTTCACAAGGGGGCAGTGAAGCTGGAGCATATATCAACAGATGAGCAGGTGGTCGATGTTCTCATGAAGTCCTTGCCAAGAGGCAAGCATGTCCATTTCAGGGACAAGATGGCTGTGGTGAGAAACACTTTCATCAGTAATGTTGGACACCTAATCCTCAATGGGTTAGTGTGGAAGCCAAATAGACAAAAGGAGTCCAAGAGACCTTGGGATGTGGAACCCAATAGTCAAACCATGTACTATAAATGTATATAACTTGTTAATAAAAATGTATTCTCATGTTTTATCTTTCAGATTATGTTGCTGCCATTTTTGTGTCTAACATGGTATCAGAGCAGGCGATTGTTGGTCCTGCTCCATTTTGAGCCTGCCTTGAGCGCTTGTGAGTGATGCGCTCTGTATATTTTGTCATATAAAAACGCTTGTATTCTCTGTGGTATCAATTCACCAAATCGCTGCTCCTCTCTGCCATATAATAATATGCCTGACAGTTTTAATACATGCGTTTTCCGGTGGTGCAATTGTCCATACCACCATTGGCTTGAGGTTATTTAATATCACTCAGCACCCCGACTGTCATGCTCTGCGGCTCCAATCCAATACCTGATACCACCGCACATTATACCACCTCTGACACTGCTTCCACAAAGTCGAAGAAAGCCAACTTTTCCAAGCCGACTGTGAGTGGCATTAAAACCAATCGTTTTTTGACTCAGACGAATTCAATTTTGGGACTTTACCCATTTCTAGGGCATTATAAGGGCTATTCATGGCATTTGCCCCAGTGCCTGGTTCTATCAGAGATTTTGACGAGCTTTGAGTGTTTGATGCAGAAATGGCGCCCATTTCTGAAGAAATATTATGATCAATGTTGTAACTCTTGCCCTGCCATAACGCTCCTCACCCCTAGTGGCTTTTGTTGTTGAAAGCATGCTCCGGTTTTTGGGATAATTTCTGCTCTTCCTGATGAGCTCTCCATTAGGATTCTTGCTAGGGTACCTCGTGGATGCTATTTCAACTTGAAGTTGGTCTGTAAAACGTGAAATCACATATTGAGGGATTCAGCGATATTCGAATTAAGAAAAGAGATCGGTTTCTCTGAAGAATGACTATACATTTTGATGAAAGACGAAGAGGAAAAGCTCATGTGGAATGTTTTGGATCCGTTATCAGGTAAATGGCACAACTTGCCACCTATGCTAGCTTTTATATATGAGGAGGAATTCAATCAAGCCACGGAATGGTATCAACTTCAAGCGTGATTGTTTTGCTAGTGAGGGTTTTGACAAAAATCTGCATCCCTCCTCTGAGACGGAGAATAAGGTGAAGAGTCGATTCCTTTTGGATGTTGTAATCGGCAAGAGTGCATCCATCCTCGAGCAGTTTTCCAACAAAGATTAGCCTATGCTAGTCAGGTAAAATGCCTTCTTTGTCTTGAATTTGAGCCTTCACGTTATCAATCGTATCAAAGCTCTCAAGCTCTAGTGTGATGGTCTTACCTGTCAACGTCAAGTGAAATTCATTCCCCACAATCTCAAAGGCCACCACGCAGACGCAAGACAAGGTGAAGAGTGGATTCCTTCTGAATGTTATAATCTGCGAGTGTTCGACCATCCTCAAGCTATTTTCTAGTGAAAATGAGCCTCTGTTGATCAAGAGGAATTCCCTCCTCCTCCTAGATCTTTGCCTTTGCATTGTCTATGGTGTATGAGCTCTCGACCTCGAGGGTTATGGTTTTTTCGGTCAATCTCTTGACAGATATCTGCATTTTGAAATCTAAAATTTGCAAACAAAACACCTGCACAGAGGAAGTGCACCATTAGAGCCTCTGCATTAACGCCAAACCCTCACATAACATATAACGACACCTTAAAGTTGCTCATAACACATAAACACGGAATGGTATGGCCATTATATTCTTGTGGGGAGTTGGAAGATATGGATTCCATTCACAACTATGGCAGTTCTGTCATTTTGATTTGAACTAGTGCTACTATATGATTCTCCAATTCTTGTAATGGCCAGAAAGAATTCGTGGTGAAAGGGCCTAAGCTTCCATTCTCTGAAATATGTGCGCCATTTAAGATCACCATTTTTTGATATATAATTGCCTCCTATGTACTTATTAGACTGCTACTTTGAATATGTACTAATTTGTTATGTGTGTTAAAGCAACGAGCTGGTCGGTTCATCTCTGTGCGTTCATACCTACATGAACATATGGAATAATCCTTTCATTGGTGCGTAGCTCCTACAAGTGGGTCATTGTTGCGTTCGTCATTCTTATTGGAATACTGGAGGTAGCATTGACCCTTTATATATATTGCATTTTGGCATATGCTCTCTTAGCTCTCCATAAATTCTGCGAGGGCAGATTGTTTTCTTTGAAGAAAGAGGCAAGATCAGAGAATATTTGTTCGTACCCTAGTCAAAGCATTTATATATGAGCATTCAAGTCCTGTCCATGACATGGTGCTATAGTTGTTGAAGTTTTGATAGCCATCATTTCTACTTTGAAAGTGAAGGAGTATTTGAAGGATCCAAGCAAGTTTGCAGTTGTTGCTACCCCAGTGTGGCATTGTGTTTAAAATTCATTATAGTTTTTGTCTACATATGTATGCATTGATTCCTTGATTCGACTGTTGCATAAGAGTTTGGTGGGCTATGTAAAGGCAATGATTGTTTTGACAAATAAAAGTAATCTTTTGTGGAGAAAAGTTTAGTCGGTTATATTGTCAGTAAACTCTTATTTTTATGTAATGGATTGTAATTGGTGCTTGCTGGTTGCACACTGATCATTTGTTGCACATTTATAAAGGATATTGTTGTGTATTGTGAGTGGGTATTACTTTTCTGCATTGAGTAGTAGTTGTGATCAGTTTTTAAGGTGTAATTCTGACGTTAAAGAAAAAAATGGCCAGAATCAGTGAAGTATTAGAGTTCCTCAAAACTCTGATATTGTCTACTACTCATGATACATTAAAATTCAGCGAAGTTTCTCTCATAGACATTCAGGTCTGTCTACAAAATGCACAAGAGAAAATTGATTTTTTGCAGCTCAAATCTCAGCTACAGCAAGAAGAACTAAAACAGAGGAGTCATTCTGAACCTATTTCTATTCAGAAGATTGAAATAGACTCCCATAAAGCAGCAAGGTTACATGCAGATGCAGAAGTTCAGCTTGCACTTCCCAAGCCCATCATCAGACCTTTGGGAAGAGCTTGTCCACAACAAACACAGAACTGGCCTCAGATATGAGAAGGACTTGTCCTTTCATATTCCAGACTACTCAAAGCCCATTCAGTTTCAGAGTGTTGGATTCCTTCATGACAGTTCACATCCAGATGTTCCAGATTCTGCTTATGCCACAACAACAACAACAGATTGTGAAATGCCAACACTGTGACCTAGTTGGCCATTTGAAAGATCACTGTTTTGATCTTCATCCATGTAAACACTGTCATAAAACCACTCGTTCTTCACACAAATGCTTCAGAAACAAACGTCCTGCAAAAACAAAGATTCATCTTGGATGGATCACTTCTTGGTAATGGGCATCAATAGCCAAGAAGATATTCCAATCACATGTCAGAACTTGTTCCAGAGTATTGAACAGTCTTGCAGTTGAGTTTTCTCCATCATCTCACCTTGTATCTGATAAGGGGGGAAATGATGGTCATCTACAAGCTTCAAAGTCACATCAAGCGAGCCTGAGCCACAACTTGCCACACTAGTTTCAGAGTTGTAGCCAAAAACTAAGATGCCCCTGAACATGCCTTCAGTTGGTAATTTGGGACACTTCCTCTAGCAGAAGACTTCAGCGTCTTGCCAGTTTCGGAAGAATTCCAGGAACAAAATTGAGAACACTTCCTCTAGCAGAAGACTTCATCTTCTTGCCAGTTTTGGAAGAGTTCTAGGAATTGCATTAAGCATTCCAGAGTTGTTGGTCATCCTTAAACCACTCACAGGTTGAGACTTCCCTTTTCAAGTTGAAGTTCTCCCTTTTATGCGGGGTGAGACCTCCCTTTCACGGTTGAAGGTTTCCCTCTTCAAAACAATAGGAGCACTTCCTCTAGCAGAAGACTTCAGTTTCTTGCCAGTTTTGGAAGAGTTCTGGGAACTACACTAAGCATTCCAGTGTTGGTGATCATCCTTAAACCACCGCTCTTTATACCAACATTTCAGAGAGCACATTTAGCCTAGTGTTGCCATGCATTTTTGTACATTTTGTATTACAGCTCTCTTCTTGGACTAATACATAACCCTTCGGATTAAGGGGGGGAATGTTGGACACCTAATCCTCAATGGGTTAGTGTGGAAGCTGAATAGACAAAAGGAGTCCAAGAGACCTTGGGATGTGGAACCCAACGGTCAAACCATGTACTATAAATGTATATCACTTGTTAATAAAAATGTATTCTCATGTTTATTCTTTTAGATTATGTCCCTGCCATGTGTGTGTCTAACAAGTAAGAGGGAGTGTTGATTTTTAATGTACCTTGGACAAGTGGTTTCCCATGGGTTAGTCTCTACCTAGGGAAAAGTGTCAAATAATTCTTTTCCTAAGTGTGACTTTATAAAGTGAAAGTGACTTTATAAGTGGTAAAGTCAATGTTAAATTATAAATTGAAAAGTGGCTTTAGACATAAAGTACAATGTGGGTACTTCATTTAATGGGTGAGTTAAAAATAGAAAGTGAGAATTAAATGCACATTTATTCTCATCCCTTGATCTAAATGAGTTTGAGCCTAGGTTGCACGAAATGGGGAAACGGGTACGAGTTTCCGAAACGGGAAGCAATATGAAACGCGACCTCCTCAAATTTTGGAAACAGGGAAACGCGAATATATATATATATATATATATATATATAT